>JAMKCH010038319.1:0-14479 GCA_023653785.1 Ophioderma brevispina | reverse complement strand
AACTAAAAATAACGTCGTATGCGCAGCGCGTACAAAACTGGGTTCAATTGCCCGAAGTGGCCCGGGCATCAGCCAATGAAATGCTTATATTTTCACAGCTGTTTAAGAATGGAGTCAATTGTTCTTTGAGGTTAGGGGGGAGGGGGCAAGACTATAAAATGCCAGCTTCCCTGTAGCTACGTAGAGGTAATTTACTTGTCATGATCACCCCAGGAAACCATGAACAAATAGCTAGAATGCAAGTCGCCAAGAAGGGAATTTACATTCATAGTAGGAGGGTTTTTCCTTATTGTTGTGCCTATCAACATTATATTTATGTGTACAATTATGAGGCTATTAGTAAACACAACTTCTGACTGCAAAATAACAATATGCAGTGCCATAGTGAAAGTAATAATTTATACAATTATTAAAATAAACATATTCTTCAGAAATCCTAACTAGATTATTCCAGACGAGTGTTTTAAATTAATTTAGAATAATTAATACAAAATATTGATTGATAACAATTTTAATTGCCCATAAAATCATTCTCGTTAGCATAAGAAAATGTGCAGCAGCCCAGATGTTCAGTTAATTACTAATTTACCATGAAAAATCAATTTCGGTTTGCACTAGGAAATGTGCGGATGATAACTAGGTTATATGGAAAGGTGTTAGAATCAATAAGGATGGCTAGCCTGTCTGTGGCACTGGAAATGATCGCTGCATTGATTAATATTCTCACTTTGTATGTCATATGAGTGAAATCCCATAACTACTGAGGTGTTTATCGGGTTTGCAAGTTGATGCGATGCCACAAGTATGACGCATATTTTCTTACCGACCCACCCAGTATACACAAATTGCGATTCTTTAATCCACCACACACACAAAAAAAAACAGGACATGCACATGCACACACACATATATACACACCACAGAATTGGATGTCCAGCTGAGGGTTCAGTGCTGAAAGTTACAAAATTCAAAAAAAAAAAAAATTGAGAATGTTCAGCGCCCAAATAACCCCCCCCCCCCAATTTCAAAGTTTCTGGCCACATACCAGGGAAGCACCAGGGGGGGGTAGCAGGGGGATTGCTGATCCCCATTTAAAATTAAGCAAAACAGGAGTTTAGCAAGAAATTGCATAAAAATTACAGGTTTTACCTATATGAATTGTGTAATGTTTCGCCCCTCCTATGATTTTACCCTGGCGCCACCCCTGCCACACACACATATGCAAACCTGTTACCGAGAAGATACCAGTGCTTCCCACAATGGCATTGCTTATCCATGTAAGTTTTTGTACCGTTGCCATGTGATCGTTGAGATGAAACGCCTCTTAAAATGGCAAGTTTGTGAGCATTACTGTCAATTTAGCCATGTTTCATCACTTAACGACACCGCACTCAGGTACCTGTACAAAAATCTCGATTGGAAGCAATGCATTGTGGAAGCTATTGAAATCTTCTCTTCACCTGTACACACACATATACACCTTCACACTGCACTTACACATACCACATAACCAAAACCTCGCCATAAAATCTAGCCACTTTCTATTCAGTTAATATCACACACTGGCAGAGCTTGGCACAACCAAGCTATCCCTAGGCCTAGGCCAATCTATCAATGATAAACGTCCAGAGTTCCTTATACTACATTTAATAGCAGTTGAAGTCCTAATATTCACCATCACCATTCAATCATGTACTTATATAACTCCTTGCTTGAATTAACCCAGGCTTTTGCTTTTGTCCCATAAGTGAACAGACTTGATTGAGGGAGGTGGTCTTCTTCACTTTAAAGCACATTCAAAATTCAATCACCTTGTGTGGCATGCATTATGACAGGAATTACAAAATCTAGGTCCAAGGTCATGTTCTCAACTCACATTTGAACGAACTAGACCCAGGGGCAAGCCATGCTATTAAATGTCAAGTTCAGGGTCGGTGTTTAACCTGTGTGTCTGGGACATTCCACAGGTAATCCAGTGTGTGATCATTTTATGCAATTCAACTCCATTTGCCAATAGGATTGGAGGAGCAAGTTCTTTAGCAGCTGAGCTTATAAAATGGTATCCAAAATAAATGTGCTAAATTTGGGAAAACTAATATTACTGAATTCCAAACATTATACTTAAAGGCACTATCAGTGATTTGATAAATCAGATAAATGAAAAAATCATCAAAAATCAGATTTTAGCATGTCTGGAACTAGTATTGGTATTCTAACATACCCTGCAAGTGATACGACCAAACGTAGCCTAATAAAGACAAAATCGGTTATTTTAGTCATAATTGTCCGTACGGACACTTTCTACAACACGTAATTGAATGGAGGTTCGTATCTTTGAACACTACTGTTTTCTTCATTTTCTGTTAATTCTTCAGGTGGAAAAAGTAACTTATGAGAATTCTACAGACTTAAATCCTTTCATTTTGAAACTAATTCCTGCCAATTTCAATATTTCACTCTGTCCAGATAATCACTGATAGTGTCTACTAACATTGGGAAATCCAACAATTGCTTGTTTGAATTGTGTGGGAATTCAGACAGAAGAAACTAATTAATTAAAACCCACATTTTCTTCCCCATCTTATAATGCCAATCATATAGTAAGTGCAACAAGGTCATAAGTGCAATAGCTGCCATGTGTTACATCTGTGTGCTGTCATGTATAAGGATAACTCAATTTATCTTTCCTTGAGTCAAGAGCCACTGATCAAAGACTTGGCATAAAAGTATGTTTGATACTAGAATTTCTGACAAATGGCAGCTATTGCACCCATGACCTAGTTGCACTCACACAACATAATACATTCAGACAAAAGAAGATATCAGTAGCTTCCCATAATGCATTGCTTCCAATTAAGATTTTTATACAGGTAGTCATGTGAATCGTTAGAGACAAAACATTCTTAAAATGCAAGTTTGTGATCAGTACTGCTAATTTAACCATGTTTCATCTCTAACGATTCATATCAGTACCTGTACAAAACCTCTATTGGGAGCAATGCATTGTGGGAAGCTTCATCCAGACTACCAACTCAAATGATACATGTAGGCCTAGTAGAAAAAATCCACCAACACCAGACCCAGGCACATGTCTTTGAGGAATATCCTACTCAAATGATTGGTATGGAAAACACTTGAAAAGAGACAGGACACATTTTGAAATTATTGCACCCTCGAGTCTATTTTTTTCAAGTTTTGCATGGTTGTAATGCTTTATGTGTTACTAGCCCTCACCTGAAATTACTAATTCCAAATCAGCACTTCTATGCATAAACTGAACTAAATGGCGATTCCCTGTTTTGTTTGTTTTTTGTTTTTGTTTTTTGAAACAAGAAATAATCCACTGCATCTCATTTTTTCAAACTTCCATAAAAATTGGTGAAATGTCCGTCCGTGACCTGATTAGCCTTTGTACATCAGTTAGTAGGGGAGGTCCATGATGATCATGTATATGTGAAAACAACACATTTGCTGGATTTTTAAAAAAATAAATACAGCACATACAATATAGGCTAAAATAATGGGGAAGTCATTGGCTCATATATGCTTCGTGCATGGGGCAATGTATTTTTATTGTAAAAAATATGTTGTCCTTTTCCCTGGTCTTGTCTATAGTTGAACAAGCTACATTAAAGGATGTATGGTTTCTTGAAATGAGCCAGGTCTGTCCCTATAAATGTCAACAAATTAGGCCTACACCACTATAGGCAAACATTTCCCAATATTTATACAACCAAAACATACCTGTTTGTTGGGGAAATTCCCTGTGATAGCACCGTTGAACAAACCACTAACTAAATTTTACTGGTACTGGATGAAACTGTCAACCGACTTTCACAAATTTCATATTCCCACTCTCGGAATTCCAGGAGGGGAAGCACAAATGCATTGGTGTTATAATTCTCAGTTACAATTTTTACATTCCATTGTGTTTCAAATTAAAAACAATCAATTAGTTTTTCAGTCACTGCACAAGATTTTCACTATATTTTGGAGTGTTGTTATGTCTGCTGGGTTTCTTTAGAGGGGAAAGGGAGGAATTAAGTTAAAAAACTAGGCAAGTGGAATTGATATTATATTCATATTTTTCCACCCAAAGAAGTAAGAAAACACAATATTTTGTCAGTCTTATGAATGTTGGACGAGTCAGAATAAGGCCTAAAAATGTTTGTTGCATAATGAAGGAAAAAATATTTGGTTTTTTTTTAAAGGAGCTTGTTCCGATTTATTTGTATTGTGTTCTCTACTTGATATGAGAGCCTGGCACTTGCACATACACCCCATCAAGTACCGTGGGAAACAAACTTGCGGTTTGATGGTAGACGCAATAATGCATGTTGCAAAGCCCTACTCAATACTGTGCTATTATTGATGGTTAACCACTAAAACGGTGTTTTTTTGTTTATATCTTGAGAATGAAATGGATTTGAGGGCTCAAATTTCAGGACGACAATGAGAAAAATACAGCCTTTTATCTGATATCAAAATCCATACCACTTCCGGTTAAATCAGGGGAAGACGATCGGAACACGCACCTTTAAATTGTGAATGAAAATCATGGGTCAATGGCAGAATTTTTTTTTATTTTGTGCTAATTTGCATAAAAATTTTTTTTGAGTCTTCAGTTTTTTTAGGTCAGTCGGGTTCTTTCTACTGTATATATATGAAAATTAGGCTAGCTGTGGTCAGGTGGTTAAAACTCGGATTTCAAAGTACGTCCGACAGATAATCCACAAGTATCAATCAAAACTATCATGAATTCTATAACAGAATACTGAAATTTTGGGTTGTTTCAGGCAGTGGCGGCCAAGCCTCATTCAACATAGCAACTCACCCAAAATATCAAAGAAATTACAGCAATACGGAGTGCAAACCACAAACCAATTTGGGTGCTTTAAAATTGGTCAGTCATGGGTGTTTTCATGACCCACATGGATACGACCTCGTCCTCGTCCGTTGTTCATACAAAAAAATCAGAAATAACCCTTACAGTGGAGTTGATTCTTCAGCTCCAACGGATTTGGAATGAGAAAATATTCCCTGACAACAAATAAAAAAAAATTCCGAATTTTTCGTCAAGATCCCGCGTTTATGTGTTAAACCAATGGCAACGTCTAAAATTGGGATTTCTTGCCCGCCCTCCCCTGGGTTGTTTCACTAATAGACTACTTTTTTTCAGGACATACTATTATATGTACTATATATGATATATCATCATGGCCATAAATGTATTCTGTAGGCCACTGTACTTTGGCCCAGGGCTGATCAAAATGTCAGCTATGATACAGATATCATGACCTTTTTTATATTATTATCAATATAGTGTCATTTTTCTAACTAATAACAATTATTTTTTTATTTTTAAACAAAAAATATTAGAAATATAGATAACCTGGCCTTTCACTTTAGAGATTAAATGAACACCAAGTCGGAGCCACCGGCTGTAGGCCGCTGTACTTTAGGTTCATCAAAATGCCAGCAAATGATACAGATATCATGAACTTTTCTATATAATTATCAATATAGTATCATTTTTCTAACTAATTACAATTATTTTTAAACAAAAAATATTAGAAATATAGATAGCCTGGCCTTTCACATTAGAGATCAAATGAACACCACGTTGGAGCAAAATGAGTCCCATTTATTAGAGAAAACCAAGTCTACAGGTATATGTCAGAGGGTGTTTTGAACCAATCCCATAATGCATTGCAATGTGCCTACTGCCTACACTGTACTGTATTAAACATGTGTCAGTACTTAGGGATAAAAAGTATCTCAAAAGTTTAAGAGCTACAGGACATTTCATGATCATGCTAAAATTTCCCTAAATACTAGCGCTTTGCAGGTTAAAATGACCGTCAAAGTAATGGTACTTATGTGTTAAGAATAGGATTTTGTGGGATCACATGACCAAATTGAGGTGAAATTTCCCAAAACTGGTGCATTGTGGGATTGACTCAAAACACCTTCTGGGTATATGTAATATGTACATTATCGGGTCAAGTGTAGTATTTTTGAGTTGAACTGGTTCCCACTCAAAGAGTACAAGTACCGTTTCAATCAACCTAGCCGTGTTCATTCGGTATGAAATCCTATTTTGTTAAAGGTCATACTGAATGGTTACAAAATTATTACTGCACAGTTCGTATACTGTGAAAACAACTCAATTTCACTTGCAATCAATTTATTTCATGCTTTTTTTTCAACACGCTTGATCAAATTGTGACAATAGCCTGCCTTGAACTGTATTTTTACCAGGAAATCTCAAACAGAAAATTGATAAAATCAGCACAAATTTTAGCTGCAAAAAAAGCTAAGGTTCACAAAATGTCTTGCCTTAAAATATTGCGCTATTTTACCCTGCTCTATGTGTTTGGGATAAGCTGAACTTTTATCTCAATCAGTTTGCCATGCATTTATAATTGTATCCTCTTTATTAAATGAACTATAGCTACCAAACCATAGAACTATGAGTTTGCTCTTCTGAAATGATAACATACCATAACCCTAATGCCCCTCTTGTCTCTAGCCTATATCTGTGAGGAAGGTAAGGGGTAAAGGGAGATCACATCCTGGGTGGGAATCGAACCAGGAGCCCTCGACCTAAGCACCAATCCCATAATCAGAGAAGGCAAGCCACGAGGGTGTCGCTGGCCAAGCCAGTGATTCCGTGTCCATATGTATTCTCATGATGACGTCATTGCATGATTTAGGACTTAGTGCATTTTCTAGCCTCAGTGACACGGTGAGGGTTAGTAAGCACCCATACCCAAAATGAGAATAGTTTACTCCATAACCCTAATGTCCCTCTCGTCTCTAGCTTATCTCCCTGGGTGGGAATCGAACCAGGGCCCCCAGGGCCCCTGTCCCATGACCATAAACATATAGTTTTATTCATGGGCAATTAAATTTCACACATTTTACACCTAGCAGCTTGCAGAGAATTTTCCACTGTGAAGTTTATCATTTCACATTTTTGATATTTCAGTATATCAAAATTTACATGTTTAATGATCCCAAATGAAGGGGGGGTTCTTGAAATTCATAAAGGACATCGCCGGATAAGGGGAAAAGGAGGCCCTCTATAATCATAATAGTTATATTTCACCATCAAGTTTGTGTTGGTGTTTTACAACTACTTTAACATGTACGCAATGTGTTTTTTATCCCCAAAATACACTTGTATCAAGAAAAAATGAGAAAAGTCTGAGAAACTTCAGGGGCATGCTCTCTGGAAAAAGCAAAGCTTAGAGTATTCCTCCATTCCAATGACCATTTATTACTTAAATGAAGAAAAAGGAAGATGTTGCATAGCTGCCCTTTGTTATGGAGCTTGTAAGGGACGTCTATACATGCCTTTTGTCCTTTAAAAGCTACAAAGAGGCTACACGAGGCAGCCCTTAATAACAAAACCCAAATACCATTAGCTTTTTTTTTTTTTTTTTTTTTTAGAGAATTTTCCACTGTGAAGTTTATCATTTCACATTTTTGATATTTCAGTATATCAAAATTTACATGTTTAATGATCCCAAATGAAGGGGGGGTTCTTGAAATTCATAAATTTGTGCTATTATATATACTAGCCCTAGCTATATACAGGAAATCATTTGGTTTACTGTATTTATAGCAAGCAAGTCACTTGACTCGGACTGTTCGATCCGGTTCACCAACTATTCTGAATTTTATTTTAATGCATTGCATGAATAGATACCTTCTTTTATTGGTACATGTGTATGTAGATATTGCACAACTTTATTGCCCTAGCAAGTTCCGTACCCTATGCATAATGAATCTCATTTTGAGGTCATTGCTCTCAAAAATGGCAATTATGCTTTCAAATTTAAGCTGGAAATGGTGCAAAAAATCCAATTATTGTTTCTAACAATATTGCACAATTACAGTAAAAAAAAACATGCGCTTCAAGGGTGTACTTTTCTATCTGATTATGTGCTTTCAAATACTTATCCTCAAGCAAACCTTGCACTGCAAAATCAACATGAGAATGACATCGAAAAACATCTAAATTTGAACTGGATTTTTCAAAGAAAGTTTCATAGCAAAACAATACTGCTTTGATTTTCATTCGGCAATAAAGAGCATTTTGTTTAAAGATGTAATTAGAATTGCAAATTCAAAATTTATGCTGCAAAGGTTGTGTTTCTCCTTTACTCACCAAACTAAAGTAATTTATGAACATTCATTTGTAGATGATAAACCTTGGTCCATGTTTGGCAGAAAATACAACATACTTGTGTGTGTAAGGGGCAATCTACACGGCAGTGCAGATCCAGATCAATCCATTTCCCTGAGATACAGATCCAGATCACGGGAGACCGTTTAAGAACTCTACATGGCGCAGTGAGTGCAAAAGTACGACAACTTTTCAAAGCGTTAAAGTGTACAAATGCTACGCGTAACCTTGGTGATCCAAGAACACTTTACGCGAAACCTTAAAAGTACACACTTAAAGTGCAGCGACACTAACCAAGCACGTACACACGTGTACACATTGCAGATCTGGATCAAGTATGGACGTTGCCTGTATAGATGTAAACTGGTCTACGAGGAAATGGATTGATCTTGATCGGTGCTGTTGTGTAGATTGCCCCTATGTGTGTGACTGCGTGTGACGCATGTGCGCACGCATGTGCATGTGTGTGTGTGTGTGTGTGTGTGTGTGGTGTGGGTGTGTAGGTATGTGGGTACGCATGTCTGTGTGTCTGTGCCTGTGTCTGTGTCTCTGCCTATGTGTGTCCCTGTCAATGTGCCTAAATTCTCCAGTCTAATGAACTTGCCTAACAGGCTGTTTATTAGATTACAACCCTAAAGCATAGCCCAGTCATAAATGTTTACTTTCAGGAAGCACAAAAGCCAATTTACCATCCATTGATGCAAAATCAGATAATCACCGGTAACAGGATCGGCATGCTGTTTACGTTAGGCAAAATGATATCTGCTTATATTCCCCGGGGTATGGAAAATGTGAGCATTTTCTCTAATTACAAGTTTGGGAAATCCAATAATACAGAAATGAACTCCACAGATCTGTGTAAATTCTCTCTCGCTCTCTTTCTTGCATTCTCCCTCCACTTTTCCCCATCATATTAGTGCCCAAAGCTATTGGCATTAAAGGGCCACTCTTCTATTTCAATATATGATTTTCTGTTTAATTTCCAAAGTTAAAGGGACACTCTGAGATTTTGTGGGAAGGGCACCCTCAATTTCTTGACAAGCACAGATTTTCATGTACACAATGCCTACATCTAAATTAAAGGTGTTTGTTCCAATGTAAGTCTATTGTGTTCTCTACTTGATATGAGAGCCTGGCAGTTGCACATACGCCCCATCAAGTACAATGGGAAACAAACTTGTGGTTTTGACGGTAGAAGCAATAATGCATATTGCAAAGTCCTATTCACTGTACTGTGCTAATATTGATGGTTAACCATAAATACAGTGGTTTTTGTTTATATCTTGGGAATGAAATGGATTTGAGGGCTCAAATTTCAGGACGACAATGAGAAAATACGGCCTTTCATCTGAAATAAAAAACGATACTACTTCCGGGTAAATCACGGGGGGGGGGGGGGGTGCCAAAGATGATCGGAACATGCACCTTTAAAATATCCAAAACAAATAAGATAAGTGATTCTTTTGCTATGAAACTATAGAGCAATTTTTGTATTCATGTCTGGCCTATGGGGAATTAACCCCCTGATGTCTACCACCTTCTTACAGTATCTATGATTAGCTTATTACATGATATAACCACTGAGTAACCAATCAAATACACCTCCTATGCATCTATACAAACATTTAAGCTTTTCTTACCATGTCTCTGATTGGTTATAATTGGGTTATATGACATATTTAGCCAATCAAGTCGGCCCGTGGACCTCAGGGAGTTAAACTAAACAAATATACACACAAAATTTAAAATGGAGTGCATTTGGAATTATCTCCATAGTTTTATTTTGTGGTCCTCAGTAGAACATGGGGCAAAACAAGAGGAGGTATAGTGTTCTTCCCACAATGCAATTCTTCCAATACAATTTATGTGCATAAATTGTATTGGAAGAATTGCATTGTGGGAAGAACACTATACCTCCTATTGGGTAAAACAGAAGCACCAGTCCATTCCAAATTTTGAGATAAACTGTTCCACAAGCTCACGGCAGATTATTAGAAGCAAATTTGGGTACATACATCACAATGGCCTAAAAGAGTATGTGATCATGGTGTGGTTGACCACATTTGAGGGCCCCAATTTCTTCATAACATTGCAGAGAAACACATCTCAGGCTTTTCTTTTACAGGGGTTACTACTATACCAAAATCTTAATTTTGATGAGGTGATGTGGGTTCTCCCAGCCAATTTGATTGCCTATCCACAGTGTTATATGATTTGATTAGCCAATCAGAGGCATTGTAAGAAAGACTTTAAGGTGTATACAAATCTACAGCAGGTATTTTTGGATTGGTTACTCAGAGATTCCATCATATTCTATATGTAATGCAATGCAATGCAATGCATTGTAATGAGCAGATCAGAAATATTATACAAAAGGTCTTACACCTTGTTGGGTTAAGTCTGATCAGAGATATTCCAAAAAAAGGTCTTAAACCTTGTGAGGTTAAGGCCGATCAGAGATACTCAAGGTTTTAAACCTTGTGGGGTTTTAAATTACTGCATTTCTCTTTTCTGTAAGTCCTACAATAATCTCATTGATGCTATGAATTATATTTCTTTGCACTGCCCTTTTCAAGGTTTTGATAGCAGAAAATAATGGTTCACAAAGTAGATTTTTGAAGAATAAGGCTTCTCCCGCTTAATTGATCACCCATGTCCCTGATTTTAACTTGGGTTAATTTTAAGCCTTGTTTTGATTAATCAAGTCACAATTGCTTGTTTTAGCCCCTGTAACTTGACAATTAGAAATAGAAAGCTAACAAATTACTGATGAAAAAAAATTGAAAGAAATGTCCTCAAAAATCAACTACATTCCTTAAATTTGCTTTGGAGTTACTTACGTAATTGAAGAAAACCTACAGCTAATGAGATAAACCACTCTCATGATGAATTATGGTTTGGAAATACATGATGATGAGATCGTGTGATAATAGTAACATTAAAATGCAGAAGTGTAAAAGTGGTAATTTTTGCATGTGAAATTGTTCATGCTTCTGCAATTTCTAGCATTTTCACTTGTTTTTTAATTCACTTTTTTCAGCTATCCTACATAGACTTACACACAAAATAAAAATGTTTGCTTGTTCTTAATTTCGCGCTTGCTTATGTATGCAAAGAGCAAAAATTAATGTAGCGTGAATATTTCCACTTTTACAGAACTAATGTACAAGTGGGTACTGCACATGGAATGCGATATGGAATAGACCTTTTCAAAATGAAGTTTAGCGAACACGACAACCCCGAGAAGCATCCTATCAGACAGCACTTGCCCATATTTCACCTTTGCGTAATGTGCATCACTAGCAAGCGCTTATGAATGTATGCGGGCACATAAGGATGCTCACGTACATTGTATTTTGCTCCGAACGTTTCTGATGTTCATTTGGAAAGGTTTATTGGCCTAATTAGTTCATCCTCTATTATGAACTTTCACTCCAATGATGCACTATGGTGTGGGACATTTAAAGATGGGGTCATGTGGTGAAACATACCTTGGCATTGAAATCCCTGCTTGCCAAAGCCCCTGCAAAGGAAAAAAAGAAATAAAGAAACTGTTAACCAATGCATGAATACGGTAACAAACATTTCACAATACAATGTGCCCAACACTGATCCTATATGTGGAAGTTTGTATTTTTCTTCATATGAGGTACTGGATTCTTTTATTACAGGTGTCTGTCCCAATTTTAACAAACCATATGCATGTTTTCTATTTGATATGAGAGCCTGGCAATCGCATACCCATAACAAGTTTTGTGAGAAGCAAACTTGTGATTGTGATGACCTCTAATTGACATTTGACCAGGGCTGGCAAAAATGCCAAATTTCCCGGGAATACAATCCAAATTTCCCTCCAAGATTGCAAGATTTTCCTCCAAAATTTCCCTTTAATTCTGATGTATTTGTCAATGCATTTAACCTTACCATGATTTGCAACTCTTTATGGTCCACCTATGACTTGATGTTGGTGGCAATTGGAGTTAAGGTGTCCATGGATGCACTTGCAATTTGAAAAAGGTTAACCGAAACTTTAACACACATACACATGAATCTTTAACACACATACATGCACATGGATGGACATAGAGAATTTAAATTTGTAATTGTATGTGCCTTCCTGCACTAGTGCAGGTGACACAAAAATCCAACTTTTGTCAAAAATAGACAAGATGTACTTTTTGAGTGCAACGTTACATGTTATGATGTTACTGCAATCTCGTTAAAGTATGTAGATATAACAAATGACCATAACATTGTAAAAGAAATTGCCAGAATCTCTATTCAAAATTTCTGCATAATTAATATTTCTTAGAGAAAGAATCGTTACTTTACATAGGCTTGGTACTGCATTTGGATGCTGAGAAAATGGGTGTACTCATATTTGTTTTTATGAAAGTTCTTTTCCTTCAATATGAAATCAAAATATTCTTGGGTTGTTTACCGACAGATATTATTACATCTTCAGCCCACATGGGGCATCGCACAAGGTGACGAGAGAAAGCTAAAATGTCGGCTTCTCGTTTCCTATTCCTAAACGAGGGAGATGGCGACTGTTCCATTATTCATTTTTGTTCACACTTCCTTCAATTTTTCATATAGAATACATGTATATTACCTCACAAAAGTCGGCATTGTACTCAATCATACTGGTGTTTTTTCCCTTGTTGGTGATGGCTGTATCATTATAAAGTCATCACCACAAGTAACTTAGCCTCTAACAATATTGTCTGTAATTGTTTTATTAATCTTAATTGCAATATACCAATCAGTTACAAATGACCCAGTATCACACCACTGGCAAACTAACTCTAATGCATTCCATGTTTTTTCATCAATGATTCTCTATTTTTCCCCAAAAATAACTGTATGCTAAGCCACACCCCTTTGGGGGGGAGAAGGAAATGCTATGACAATTTGGATGTGAACCTGTTTTGACGAGAGACATTCTAGCTAAACACGCTCCTTTTTGGACCATAAATCGTAGTTATGCAGTTTCTAACAAATGACAGTTTATCTTGTGTATATCTGTTTTGTCATGTACTTGTTGCACCTATTGTCAAGTTTTGTACTTTTGCAAGTAATCCAAAGTAAATTTTATTAATTATTATTTTTTTTAAGTATTACTTTCTTAAATTTGGATTAGGGTAAATTTCTCCATTGAATTTTCTTTGTTATGCCCATAGCAATTGATGCTTATGGTGAATTGGATTCCCAACATAATTTGTGGTAATTAAAAAATTATTGTATATTATTGCGCTTTATTCCATTCAAATGACTAATAATAAAGTGGGATATTAATCCATGCTAATTTAAATAATAATGCAATTCATTAATAATATTTTGTCAACGCATTGAAAAATGTGTTGCATGAATCCCTTCCAAATTTATGTTGGTTTACACCACTTGATGTACAAAATATCACGGTTGGTGAGATGAGCCACTGGGGTTGACAGTAGGTTATGGCTGACAATTCAGAAAAATACACGCCGCGGTTCTCGAACCGCTAAAATCCCCCTGGCGGGGAGCGTTTACAAATTTTTAAAACGAGAGCATCAATGATGTATAAGACCCACGTGTATGGGGGAACTGGAAAAGATTCTGGAGACGCAATGTATGAGACCCCTAAGAAAAAGTTATTGGTTGGCAGGCCGTTTTTGACAATAAGATTCAAGATGGACATAAAAAAATTAATATGCTTTGTCAAATAGAAAAGTAGTGTAGTACAAAGTATTGGAGGCAACATGAACCCGGGTGCTCTTCTAAATGTGCAAAAAAAATGTTGTACATTCCTGTCATTTTTTTTTTAAATTACATGCCTCTTTAATGCCACTTTAGAATATTAACATTTCAGAAAATCATATAATGCCCCTTTAATTGGGAATGGCCTTTAACTGGCAATAAAATTGAGGACATGGCCGTTTTTTGGTTAAATGGAGAATAGCCTTTTAATATTAGTAAATGAGAAGGGCCCTTTCATTGGTAAATTTGGTAAATGAAGGAATGGCACTGTAATTTTAATAAAATTGCACTTGCCCCTTCAAAAGTTAAATGATGGAATGGCCCCCTTTGGCAAATGGAGGAATTAGCCTTTAAATGGTAACGGAGAACATGGCCTGCTCTGTGAATGGTCCTTTAATTGGTAATGGAGGAATTAATATGTAAAATTCATTAATGGAATTGCCCTTTAAAAAAGGTAAATAAATGGCCTTTTATAGATACAGTGCGGTCCCCGGATTTCGCGACCACCAAGACACTAGTTAAAAACCATAAACTCATCCAATGAAA
>JAMKCH010038318.1:0-27608 GCA_023653785.1 Ophioderma brevispina | reverse complement strand
ATGCTCTTACAAAAAATAAATATTTCCCCCAGTGGGAATCAACTTTAACGAGGAAAACCACCCCCTCCCAAAAAAAAAACACTTGATCACATGTCACCACAAAATAGACTGGGAGAACAGGCACAGCACAGACTTCACCTGAACGCAGGAATTCCAACAATAACAAATGAAATAGTAATTTTACAACTATTTTTAGTAGCAATTTTGGTTGCATAACCTTGAGTCAACTCCTTCACACAAGGCATTATTGATAACGAGCTACATGTGCATTGATTCAAAATTTCTACAGACCGTGTCACTGCAATATTTCACGGCATGCCGGTTGTAATTTCCCTCAGTTTTGTTGGATTTAATCTGAAGGGGGGAAACTGTAGCAAATTTGTGCAAAGTTCTCAGGGAAAGCCGATTTACCAGTTATTTATAAATATTTATAATATTGAATGGCTTTGAGTATGATACAAGAATATATTGCACGAGCTAGAAAAATATTGTACGAGTCGAAGACGAGTACAACATTTTTCTAGCGAGTGCAATATATTCTTGTATCATACGAAAAAAAGACATTCAATATTATTATTATTATTTAAATATCAGGCTGACTCAAGTCAAACCTTGCGTTGACAGTGTTGTAGTCCAAAAGTCTACCAGTCGGCCAAAATGCCCGGATGCGATACAATATTCAAAATAATATTGTATTACATCCGGGGACTTTTACCGTAACTTTTTTTTTTTTTTTTTTTTCACCCCCTCCCAAAAAAAAAAAAAAAACTTGATCACATGTCACCACAAAATAGACTGGGAGAACAGGCACAGCACAGACTTCACCTGAACGCATCTTCCATAGGAATTCCAACAATAACAAATGAAATAGTAATTTTACGACTATTTTTAGTAGCAATTTTGGTTGCATAACCTTGAGTCAACTCCTTCACACAAGGCATTATTGATAACGAGCTACATGTGCATTGATTCAAAATTTCTACAGACCGTGTCACTACAATATTTCACGGCATGCCGGTTGTAATTTCCCTCAGTTTTGTTGGATTTAATCTGAAGGGGGGAAACTGTAGCAAATTTGTGCAAAGTTCTCAGGGAAAGCCGATTTACCAGTTATTTATAAATATATTACATAATATTTTGTAAGAGCTTTGGTATTAAAGAGAGGTGGAGGTGATTGGTTTCCAAGGGAAAATCCTGAGAGCAAATGATCAATTTTGAACAGCAGCATGAAATCGGGATAAAAAATACCCAAAATTGGGTTGGAATAAATGAAATTATGGACATTTTGGCCACCAAAAAGATAATAAGAAAAAAAACAAAACCCAGAAGAATTACAGCCCTACACTCTCAAAAAAGGCTTCCCATATTGCCTTCACTTGATATTTCAGTTGGTCTTCTTAAAGGTGTGTTCTGAATGACAGCATGGGGTGGCCAATTTTGCAGGAAGTAGTTAGGATTTTAATGAAAGGTCCTTTATTTTTTTTTATTATCATCCTGAAATTTTGGCCTCCAACCAAAAATTACCATTTTATGGTTAACTATATTATTACTGTGTAAGTTTATGGAATACTGTGATGTGGTTTATTTCCAGGATCAGGATTTATTACTTCCACATGTGGTCCAACAGAAAAGCTCAGGACTCATGATCATTAGACTGTTAAAATCATGAGTTCGAGCCCCACTGTGGTCAACATATTTGTGCTCCTGGGCAAGATACTTAATCTCAATTGCCTCCTCGACCCAAGCGAAATCTGGGGAGCTCTTACAGGGAATATTACAATCTAAGTGCTGATAGGCTTGTACGCTTGTAAGGCATGTCTTTGAGCAGCCATCTAGATGAAGCGAAATGATTGCGACAATTTCTTGAAGGCAGCGTAACAATAATTGGCAACAGTGCTTTGAGCCTGTTGCTTATGAGGCAAAAACTGATCCAATTTGAATTACATGAAATGTGTCAGAACTACAGGAATTGTAGACATTAATGTTTGTCAGGGCTAGCTTAAAAGACTGCTTATTTCTCTCAAATTTAATGTAATTGTGCTCACATTAATAAGGACAATTTTAAGGTAAAATATATGCACAAGAATGAAATTCTGCAAAAAAATTTAAAGTGTCAACAAAACCCTGAAAAACAGCATTCAGTCAGATAGAATAACATCAAATTGGAATACAATATGAACAAATATAAATTTGAGAAAACCTAATAACATTTGTGAAAATATCTTGCTGTAAACACCAAGTTCTTGATTTTCTTTCTGCACAAGTAATTTTGCAGTCATTTTGAGAAAGTTCGCAGTGATTCTCTACTGTTGAGGAAATTTAGCGCAACTGCGTCAAAATGGTCCACTAATGCGTCAAATGCTCAACGGAAGACAAGAGCACTCTGTAAATTAAGCATTCCATTACAGCACCTCATTTCAATCACGAATGGGTATGTAGACCTTCTTGCAGCCTCATAAGCAGTAAATATTTCCCCAAGGCTCTTGAAAAACCTTTTTTCTTTTTATGTTACTACATTCCTCCCATCTTAACACTGGAGGTCCAATACTTTATAAAAGCTGTAATTCAGTTTAATTGCTAACCAGAACCCTGTATGGAAAATACCACTCATTCATAAACCATTCTTGCAAAATGCTGCATAATATTTTGAGAAACATGCCTGTATCAACATGCTCTAACATTTGTGGTTGGAGGAACACCCACCTTGGACATGCATTGATACTACCTTGCGTGCAGAAGCTGATGAGCCAAAATTATGCAGACGCATACTGCCTATATATGTACAACATGACAAGCCATGGCTGTGGGAATAAACACGTAATCCACGTAACGCACGTACGCAAGTGTGTGGTTACGAAGCCATATTTGTGAGGATTTTAAAGGATGGGGTAGCTGAAAGGGAGTTGTTTTCCCCTCTGTACATTTTGAAAAATGTGAAATTTAAATGACTGCATAAGATTCTATGGTGCAAGTGTAAAAAAGGAAAATATCTTGCTCTCCATCGACACAAACCAGGAGACGCCAGCCAAGAAATCCTAAATGAGGTCAGAGAGGCTTACCCCCAGCACTACCTACAATACACTCGTCTGATTGCGCATTAAAAAAAAAAAAAAAAACTGTAGGACAATGAGATAAGCCACTCTGAGTATCAAAATTGTGCTTCTTTATCTCTGTTTATACCAACATTCTGATCTGGTTTGCACATGGCAATTAGGCCATTCTTCTTGTAACCCAAAACGGCAAAGTTCCCTTTCATCATCATAAATACAAATGATTCTGGTGATTTCTTAGTGGGCAGCAAAATGAATGTTAGTGCTTCGATCTTATGAAAGGAGCTCTATAGAAACCCTACATTTCTTTACAGTTTCAAACCATTAAAACCTTGGACATCGGGTTCAAGGTATGAGTAAATTCCTTACTTTCATAAACTCCCTGCAATCATTTTTTTTATTTTTTTTATATTTTTCTTTAAAACTTATTTCCTTTGATCATATCACATCATTTTCCTTGCATTCATTGACAACCTCATTCAAAAAGTTCAGGTTCATTTGCCCAAATGACAAATCCATACGCCCCTACTTCGATTTTGAACCAGGACCCTTTGCTCCAGAGTCAAGCTTGCTCCCACTAGAACCATCCCCTATGAGCAAGTTTCTTCTTTCTTCACATCATCCAAATTGTACCACATGTTCTTGATAATTAATTATTGCCTGAAGATAATCATTCTGGCATAAAATCACCCACACAAACCGTACAACAGACTGCCAATGTCATATTTGGCATTTCCGCTTGTTGTGGGTCTCAATTCACTCATTACATCACTTACAAAACAACCATTGGAAAGAACGGTGATACAACCTGTTCTCAGGTCATATTTTAATGATTGCGCATGCATTTATCCTTTTGTTATTCCCCCCCCCATTTATTTTCTTGCTCAGCCATGAAAATCACTGAGTGGGGGGGGTGGTCACCAAAGAGTCAGCGTAAGACCCAGAACATAATTATTTTTATCGGCTTACAGTAGAGCTATAGATGAGTGACATCAAGGTTTACAAACACAAGTTAGCACCTGGTCTACTGACATGTTATAGGTGCGAAGAATATCCCATACAGTTACAGTATACAATAATGAATGTTTATGAGTGCATGGTAAGAATATTTTCATGAGTTTGAAAGATGAATGTTCCTTTAACTAGGCGTTACCAGTTGACTGGAAATTTCTTCTTTCAACGAATGAAAATATTCCTTTCCATTGCACGAATGAAAACATCTTATTTGGTTTTATATAACTCTAAGTAGATCCTTTCATTCGAGTATTAACGCTCAGACTAACTACGCTAACTGCCATGAGTTAACCTATCCTAGCCTGGCTATGCGGCTGTCAAGTAAGTTGCTACAGACCCAGGCCGAGCTCTGCAGGGCTAGCCTAAATTTGACATTTAATTTAACCTTCTAAACTTGGTCTGAAGAAGAAACCTCCATGACCGGGAATTCCACGTAGATCCTGTTGAAAACAGAACTTTTCCGGCAGAAACAACAAAGCGTGCGGTCCATTGTTCACTCACCCAAGACCGCACGTCCCCGCGGACTCCGCTGCTGCACCACAATCAACACTGATCATAATAGCATCATAGGTCGCGGCACAGGTTCCGTATAGTGCATCGCAATTAGTGGTGGACCCGCGTTTGTGAAGCCGCCGCGTCCATGCAATATAACGAAATGTATGGTACAAAATTGCACGCCAAATAACAAAATGCACAGTATTCTGATTAAGCATGCTATAGCCATTTATTTATATCACAATGTGACCGAGAAGCCCTCCAATCAATGAACGGATCTATTTAGGTGTTATAATACATTCAATAGCCTTATACGCCTGATTGAGCGCGAATTTTAAAATCACAATCCCTGCAGATGCTCAAGCATACTGCGGGCATGCTTTGTTCATTGCCCGATGTTGACGACACATGTCAACTCATCTATCATGTTGTGGTAATTAATGTTTTTGGCAATATGATCTTATAGAAATAGGGGAACTACAGGGCCCGTCGCTAGCAATTTGTCAGGGGGGTGTAAAGTGAAGAAATGTTATTGCTGCAGAAGAGTCTTGAAGCGTAGTGAGCGAATAAACAAATGCAACTAACGGCGCACGGTTCGAGCCCACTTAATGGCCCGTTGAAAAATTGTCCTAATTAGATGCTGTTACCATCCATACCATTCTTTCTTGATCGTTTGAACTGCACACCGTAAGTGCCTTGACACCAACTGGCGCAAAACGAAAGCCCTGAACGGTGGGGTACAGGGGCCCGCGTAGGGTCAGGGGCGGAGCCCCCCGAAGCTCTTGGATTTAAGCGCTATTCAGACCTGCAGAATTACACTAGTTTGAGGGTAAATATTAACCAATTCAAAGTAAAGACCCGAGTAAAGACTGGTTTTCTAACTTTGCTCACTGTATACCTGGTATAAAGCTGGGGACTGCCAAAGAGACTGGATATAGCGAGCCCCAGCAGCAGCGCCAATGTCTTTATTGGGTGTGGTGCAGGATCAGAGTCTTTTCGGGGTCCAGGGCAGGCGAAGCCCCCGAATCTCTTGGATTTTCCAGCAGCATTGAGAACATTCACCATTACTACTTTTTGTGGGCAAATGGTAACCATTCAAAGAAAAGACTGGTTTCTACCTTGGCTCACGGAGGCATAAGCTTGTCCGCCAGGAAACTATACACTTATACTACACCAATTGTCTTAGTAATAGGAATTAATTCAAATGCCAGCCAGTAGACCTATAAGTTTATTTAGTTTGGTGGTGCTGGGGCTAGGGAATCGCTCCCTACCAATTGGTTTCCTTGACCAATTCAGCTCCCCGACTGCAAATTTCCATAACACTGGTAGACCAACTGGGGAATGGCCATGGCTTCCCCTGCTGTTTTCTCAACTTTGTTTTTACACATTTTGATCACAAGTACTGTTTGCCATGAACAATTCATGATTACCGTGGTTAGCTTTGGAACAAACGAATTGGCTTGAGGGGAGCCAAATCTTGTGATATTGGATGTCAAGGCTGAGTTCAATCTCATCGTTGCGAATGTTGTTCTCACCTTTTGTTTCATTTCTTACCTTCCCCGTTCTCGTCTTTTTCTCGTCTCTTTCCCTCTTTCTTTCTTTCGTCCTCTTTGTCTCGTTTCCTCTCTCTCTTCCCCCCCTCCTTTTTCTTTCTTCTCTGTTTGAAGGATCCTGGGGGTGGTTCCACCCCCCCACACCCGCCCCCATTCGACGGCTGGGAAATAGTATTTTAAGTATCGGTTTGTGTTGATGGAAAGCGAGCTCGGTTTCCAATTGTACGATAATTTAAAAATCAATTAAAGCCCAACATTTGCTTTTTATTTTTATTGTTTTTCAGGCATGAGTTTTTATAATAGTTCTATACTTTTTTCAACCTGCTATATTTAAATTTGATTCAAAAAAATTGATATCTCAAAACTAAACAAGCTATTGATACAATTATTATTCAAACAAAAGTTAGATAATTTAAGTCCTTTTTTTAAAACGTAATGTGAAAAAATAAGTGATATAATTTGCATAATAATAAGTAAAAAAAATTTTTCTATAATATATTTTTATACCATTTTCTCAAATTGATGGTTTTCATTTAATACTATTTTTTGGAACGCTCCTGTAAATTTTATTTTATAATATTTTTCAATGAAACTTGCTGAGGTGTTGTTTATGATAAATCTGTGTTTGACATTGCTTGTTTTCCTAATTTTTTATTCCCATGGGAGGATCTGTGGGAGCTTTATGCATATTAATTAGCGTGACGATTTTTATGATTTTCGCATTTTACAATTTTTTTTTTTAATTATGAACAATTAAAAATATTAAATTTTGAATTTTGGAGCAATTTCACGCACTAGCTGTAGACTTAGCTTTAAACTAATGTATAAGTTGATATGTTACTCACCTAAGGAACTGCTGCTATCATGTTTCAAGGAGGCCTTCTTATATATGCACATAATGGATATACTATTAAGCATGCATTAAAATTGGACTTTTTCACATCATATCACATAGTTACTGATGACCAATGAATTAAACCAGTAGCTTTACAAATACCAAACATGAAAAAAATTGGAATTATAGGTTCTCCTTATACATTTTCTGAGGAAATCCATAAACAAAAAATGAAGGTGCTAGCATAACAAAATGTCACCTTTAATGTAGCTTTGTAAACTAAGGAAATTAAATGCTGACAACTACTGTCGTTTTTGATTGAAAACCTCTTGCGAAATGAGTGACTTACCAGTCACACCATACTCAATCTGAAAGTTCCACAAGATACAACATGCAATATTAAGATGCGCCTAGGATTCCTGTACGTTCTATCCCAACTTCCCTGAAACTTGCTGTCAAACTTTTCAAATGAACCTTGTGCAGAACCACATGGATGATGCTCCTATTATGCTAACAAAATTGGTTTGATTGCGTAAATAGAAAAAAATTAGGGTATGTAGGTCGGATTTTTTTTTATGTTAAAACATTAAAAATATTAAAAAAAAAAAAAAACAATTGGCACATCTTCACTTTTTCTGTACACATCTTATTTGTCTGTTGAATGTCCTGCAAATCTTGAGAGTCCCAAAAATGACGTCATTAATTCCTGTTTTGCATTTCAGCGTTTTCATGACAATAATATCAGTAAAACAATGATGGAAACCCTCAATATGAAAATAATTTGTTTTACTTGTTTTTAAACTTTTTTTGTTTTTGCACCAAAAAATAAAAATATTTAGGGTCGGCGGAAAATAGGGTCGTCGGGTTCGCCAATCACAGACACAATTTTTTTAAAGGGCCGTATACACACCATCCTAAGATTACTACCTGCTGATTAGTCACAAGTCCCTCGGCACACGGTCAGATAGATGGTGATAGGACTGGATCAATGAGGGCTAGAGCTAATTTTTGGAAGCTGCATTTCAGCTGCTTATTGAAGTGAATATAATGGGTGATTAGCCAATCAGAAATGCTGTCTGAAAATGAAGACAGGACAACAAATGCATTCGCACTCCCGTACTTTCAAAATCACAAAAAATATCAACTCTGTAAAAACATATATTATTTTTACTGCAGCGACTTTGCAGTGCAGTGGGCGTCAGGCATAATAGAGTTGTTTTCAGATTTTCCCCCTAAATTAATACAAATTGGATTTGCCATTTTATGTCACATTTTTTCGGCAAGGAAATTATTTTGTGTGTTTTAAGTCCCCATTTAGACCAGGATAACTTGACGTGCTATTATTTATGTGCATTGCCAAGTCCCAGTAGCGTGCTGGGGGGGGGCAGGTTTCCACCCCGAGAGCTTTTGACCAAGAAGAAAAGCTTGCACCATGCCTAAATCATCTTTTTGCTTGATCACCAGAACTTTTCCACCTCCAACCCAGAAACCTGCCTCAAACCACCTCCAACGGGAAATCCTGCCTCAAAACTGTCAATTTGCTCCCCTCCTTGGGACAAGTGACCCTGTTCCATCCCTGAATTCGGTCCCTAAATATTAGCAAAAGAATGGTGCACAAAATTAGGAAGGCCAAAATTAGAAAAAAGCATTTTTGAATTCAATTCTACAGTTTTAATTCCTTACGGCTCGGAAAATTCATACGTTCAATACCATATTGCAAAAGAGAAGTTTTTTGTTTTTTGGGCAAATTGGTAACTTGACCTTATTCTACCATACAGTTACACACAAATATTTTGTGGAGTTACCCAATCAGTACAATAACAAAATTTTGAAGATGACTAAAAACTAGGATGCAAGTACCTTACATACATAAGATTGAGCAAGCTTGTATATTTTTTCATGTGTATGCATCATCATAATATTGATCAAAATCACTCAATTGGGCTAAATTCTTGTTTTGGCACTTGATCACAATAAGTTATCCCGGGTACAGGCCCTTTGTGTTTTATCGGATGAGTGAACTGACCCATGAAACCATGAAATTTATCTCTGTACAAAAAGATCCGAACATATGGAATGCACGATCCCCTTTTTTTGAATGCCGGGAATGTAGCTAACTGGTTTTCAACCGTGTGATTTGGGAGATGATGGTGCTAACTTAATTTACTGCGATTCGTGGCGTGCATGCATGCATCTGGGCCTGTGAGTGTTGATAGCGAACTGCAGCCCATGGCACAGCCATTCACTGAATTTGGCCATTAAAGTGCAATTGATAGTGGATGTGATTCTAGAGAAAATTAAAGCAACTTTTCTACACTTACTTTCTATAAGGCACTTGCTGATTGCCCTACATTGCTGATGTTTATTTCAGGGGCGCACCATTAGACCGACAAGGAGGCATTAAATTGCTGTTTGGTTTCAGATTTTTTTTTTAATGGCCTAAAGAGTGCAAACCTTTCTTTTTTTAATGTTTTTTCCCAAATTATTGCAGTTTAAGTACATAATAGGTGTTTTTAGAGATGGGTTACCAATTGGTCAAATTTCCACCTTGTCCAGTGACCGGGGTTTAGGTTTAGGTTGAAGTGTTTGGGTTATAGTTTCTGGGTTCCTTGTTGGGCTTACGTCTGCCCGTTCCGGTAGCAAACGATCAGTGCCACATTGAAAAGACCTACACTATTTGTAATCCACGCCGTGGTTACACCTGTTGCCTGTCCATACTGCCAATTTTGACTTTTTAACTGTAACCCCAAACCCTAAAATTGTTCACTTTTGTTTTTTAATAAAATCATTGTAGAACTTGAAACTTGCAACTCTGGAAAAGATGCAAATAAGCGGATAGGAAGTAATGTAATACCTAGGGATGTAACGGGATTAATTTCCTGAAATTGATCTGGCACTTGCCCTCAGCGACCAAACGCTCACGCGCGATGCAAAACTTTTATGCGGAATCATCCAAACCAAAAGCTCCACGACAGAAGGATTTAAATGGGTATATCCCCCACCAAAATTGTGGGCATGCTTTTTATGGTGAAATAATTCCAGTTCCCATAAATGTAAAGATTTTATTATTTTTAGTTTACATTTCAGCTGTTTTTTTTTTTATTATGACCAAATTTCCGGAATTTCCCTGAATATCTCTGGTTCTGCAGATGCAGCCCTCTTAACTTGATTTGGTCCTGACTTTAAATTTTTATAATTCATATTATCAACATCTAAAACCAAATTTTTGGCATCTTACGCTGTTTATGTAAATATATAGTTGTATATAGTTTTTCTGTATACATGTTATGTCTCTAAGTGGTACAGTAATGTAAAATTATGTGTCTCAATAAAAAAAGTCTAGAAATATTCAATAGCTAGCAAGAAGTTAAACGGCATACCTCGGGTAAAAATTTAACCAGCATTCATCAATTAATGCACACACTAAGCAGATGATCAAACAAATCGGAATTTTGAGACAAATTCCCTTTTGGAGCAAGAGTAATTAAATTTCTTTAATCTACAAGTCCAAGAGTTGCAATTGTACAAAAGCTATTTTTTATTTTCCTTGATTTTTATTCTGAAACTGGGCTATCTAATTTCTTCACTTTCAGAAATGAAAGAAGACTTCTTTTATCTTTAAATCAGGCAATTTTTTATGGGTGGTTATGTTTATTGAATGAATTATGACATCCGACAAGACACATCATGGGCTAAACTCTTCTGCAATGTAAACTCATTTATGGTATTGGTAAATTGTAATTTTGTTTAACATCATACATGTTGTTACTCTCTATGGTGACACGTCCGACAACACACTTATAAATGAAAGTGGACCCTTGCGCTCACAGAACTTGATTTATTGCCTACATAAAACAACTGCTTAAAATACTGAACCTTTAGTCTGCTGAATCAATTGAAAATTCAAATTTTGTGGCAAGGATGTCCTTAAGTTTTTTTTTTGAAAAAAGATTTTTTAGTTTTTTAATTTGTTTAATTTGATCGAAAATGATAGTCCCGGCCATTAAATCTTGTAATTACTTTTTGATCTAGTAATTTTTGTATGAATGTCTGGAATCCACGACAATAATTAAGATAGCACTGTAGGAAACTGAATACCAAGCTTACAAAGTACTTTAAAACAATGCATTATGAATCATTATAATCAGCCTCGAATATAGTCCTGTAAAACTAGGGAGGGACAGAGGAGGTAAGACCGACTGCAAATCTCTGAAGTGTCCTTTCATTTTGTTTTTTTTCATTGGTGAAATGTGAACTTTTTGATTCTCTCTCTTTTGCAGTACTGTCACACACAATATGGGTATGCCCAGAAGAATATCCCACCCAAGTCACCTTATTGGGGTGCTGCCTTTCATTCACGTGTCCTTGATAGCCACCCTGTACTTTCTTACCCCTCTTCATTATACCACTTTATATTACAAAAACACAATCATTTGGAAAAAAGTAGATTGGTTGTTGTAATCCCCCCTAATTTTGAAAGAATACTTTGATCTGAAGTGAAAAGACAATTTTTATAATAAAAATGTTGTTTGTAATACACAATAGCATTTACAATATGACATTACGCTTAAATTAAGACTAGAGGATAAATTACTTTTTTGAATGTTTCTTTCTTTTTTATTTAGAGGATTTAATCGGGTCTGGAGCACTGACCTAGAGATAAAGTCAAAGCAAATCAAACTCAAATGTTCACATTTCCAGTCCATAACCCTCATTTGTTATTATACACAGACCTTGGCCCTAATAATAGTGAGTCTAGAGATAGTCAATGGAGTAGTTTATTGATGTGTCTACAAACTAAGTAAACTTGTAAAAATTACGCAAGAAATGTCAAAACACCGATATCCCTTAAATTTTCGAATTAAAGTTGGCCTCAAGTCTGCCATAAGGAAAGTAATTTTTTTGTCCTCCTGACTTCAAAATCTATAATATTTCATTGATGTGATGAAATGCACAATATATTGAACATGTGGCTGGCATTATGACATTGAGTGTGACATAATCAGGGATCACATTAATTATAGAAGGATATAGGCCTACTTTTAATTGGAAATTTTTTGGCGTTAAGTTGTTCTTCTTATTTTTATGTGGACATTAAAACAATATAGTGTAAGAATAGCATACTGTTTCTTTTAACACTGCTGATGATGTGCAGTTTTCATTTCAACAAAATAAACAGAATGACACGGTCTCTAATTAAGGTGGCCCTACACATAATATTGACTCTGTAACTTTCAAATGTAAATTATTATGTCTGAAATCATATCTGAGACCTGGTTAAAATGTTGTGTTTGACCGTGTATCACACTGTACTTGACCTACATCCTGATTAATAATTTGTTGGACCATAATCGACACAACGCGACGTGGACTGCGTGAGCCAGGGGGAACACCTCGTTTCACGACGCGCGATTGTCGAAGAATGCGCCGAACCTCTGCATAGCTTGTTGCAATTACATGAGGTGTGCTTACATGAGGTGTGCTTATCTGCTGTTCAAGGGTATGTATAATCCCACTGTATCCTTGTAACGTAAAATATGTTAGTGCGATTAGCCAATTCAGCATAGGTCATTGCACCTTTGTTTGCGTGCTATGCTCGCGCAAACCCCGTGCCTTCGATCGCGCAGGGCAACGCAATCTTCAGATTTGATTCCAACATAATAGCTCATTAATACTCAGTAAAACATTCAGATATGGGTTCTGTATAGGCTTGCACAAGATAATTCATCACACTAACAAGTTTGAAATTAAAGTTCATGGGTAAAATTGTCTTCGCCCGGTAATTTTTGGATTAGGAAGTTGTAAACAGACCCAAATCTGCTCTGAAAACACAATCGTGGGGCCCCAAATATTAATATTCTCCCTCTTGGCGCATTTCAGTATTTATGAATACAACCCTGGGAGAACATGGGAAACAATTGCAGCAACAACCATTCTTCGTGACACCATCACAGGGAGGGCAATCATGAATCGGAACATTTCCAATTCTCATCTCAGATTAAGGTCAAGACTGTCTTTGGAAGGAATCTAGGTACCAAGACACACTGGATTCTCCCATCCAGTATTCCAATCCTCCTGTGGGCATCACTTATGCTGGCAATCTTCAATGAATGGGGGAAAGCCTGCCTGTCCACACTGTTTGAGTATGGTTGATATCCCTGTTAACTATGTCCACACTTACTTGTAATTCATCCCATAGCGAGGACGGTTTTGATAGTGCAAGACCTTGACTTTCACAGCGTGTGTTTTAAAGTGTGTTATTAGGAATCTCCTTCCAGGGCCGCGTCCCCAGAGGGGGGTGTGACACCCCCCATTTACAAAATTCTGTCGTCCCAAAAAAAATTGACTTGTCGGCGAATAGGGTATAATGTCGGCGCCACTGATTGGATGGGTGGATTTTCGGTGGTGCACTCCGTCCACAATCTGTGGTTGTTTGTTTTTTTTCATAGCGTAAATTAATCGTGCTTTCGGTTGCGGTTCCCCCCCCCTTCAGAATTTCTAACCGAGTAAAAAATTTGGGTCTAGCTGCTGCTCAAGCGAGCCGAAAATTGAAATTCCTTGAATCCGGCCGCTGATTTTTTCGACAAACAGACTCACACCCCCCCATTAAAAATGGTCCCTGGGGACACCCCCCTGCCCTTCCCAGGAATTTTTGTATTTGGGGGGATATTTTTGAAATTTGGAGGTTATTGTGCCTTTTTGAACACAAAACATACAGTATACAGAACTTTGGCAGCCTGGTTTCCCGGGAAATAAACATTTTTTCAATGCCGGGTTGATGTGCTAAATTAGAGCTAATTTGAGAATCTTGAAAACACAACTTTTTTTGGCAAAATTTTGTAATCGGGTAGTAAGACTAAGGATTGTCCAATGGGACAATTTCTGCAACACACATTTGAATGACAGGCATGGGAATCTCCTTTTGGCAAAAGCCTGAAAACAGTGTTCCAAAATGCCCAAAAGGGCCCTAAAATGGTTTAAAATAAATTGCATAAATTTGAACAACAAAAAGCCTAATTCAGGCAACACCAGAAAATTCTCATGGCTGAGTGAGTTTTGTTTTTTTCCGCGCACTGTGTTTTCTTCCCTTGTGTCATTTTGAAAAACAAACAAATTCAATTATTAGAATTCAAGATTTTAAATCCTCCACTTTTTAACTATTCTTGCAGATTCCAAATATTTGGTTTTTGGGGGTAATGGTAAGAGCACGCATGCAGTTAATTTTGACGCAATATCTACGATAAGGTAATTTTCAGGTCTTCATTACAGGCAACTTAAAATTGATAATTTTAAAAATTAAGTGTTGTATTTTCGTGTTTCATCGATTTTTAACATTTTTTGCTTGTTTTTAGATTCGCTCTTTTCAGCCTATCCTACATAGACCTACCCATACAAAAACATTTTCGCGGGTTTTTATTTTGCGCTAGCTCGAAAGCGGCGAAAAGCGCGAAAATAATGTAGCGCGAAATTTCCACTTTTCCAGTACTTAATTCCCCCAAATTGACCACAATAATTGAACAGAGACAGATTTACCAATTGGATGTACTACGAGTTTTTTTTCCTACACACCCCTACACATACCAAGCACTTAACCAAGTTTGACCAGCTACACACACCAGGTTGTAGCAGTACATTTTTATGGTGGTGTTATTAACGAAAATCTGACCTTTTTATAATGTTATGCCTAAAATTGTGTAAATTTGCATAAAATGAATGATTAAAATTGTCCATGTTTTGCTCTTTTAGTGGTGGGTTCTAAGTTACAATGGTATTTAGTGGTGGGGTCTGCAGCCGTTTGTGGGCTTCTGCCACCGCCCACCACCACCAACTGTAGCTACATCCCTGACAATAATAAGATGGAGCCTGTCTCTTTATGGAGCCTGTCTGATGTTAAACCTAGCTCAAGGCTGGCATCGTCAACAATATGACTGGGGTGAGCCACTTTTTTCTCAAGGTTTATTTCCCCAGTTTTCCCTTTTTTATTACATCATAGGGAAATTAATACGAATTACATAAATGACAATATTAAAGTTTGACAACCAGTGCCAGGGGTACTCTAAAGTAATTGCCATCGGTCACATCTGCATATACTTGTCCTAGATTCGGATCAAATAATTACATCAATTGAGTTGTCATTTGATACCAGAGCTTCTATTGTGTGGTGGAATGCAATTCTGGCAAAACCAAAATGAAAACAAACAAACAAATGGGAAGAGACATGCAAAAAAGAGCTCTATAGAAAAATTTTAAAAAGCAGGTGTGACGTACGTAAAGGGTGTGCGTGCGTGTGTACACATGTATGAGTGTGTGTACATGAATGTTGTGTAGCTGCTTAAAACCTGCCAAAATACTATTTTGGCATTTTCTAAGTCAGCAGTTTCTTTCTTTGACCACTTTGTGGCCAAAATTCAATTCCCTTCATCTAATGAATAAACAAATCTTTAAAAATCCTCAAAAACATGAAAAAAAATGCATTATTAAAATGGGAATTTTGTAAATTTTAAAAACCGTTGTAAAGGCTAGGCATGAAATCTTCTGAGGACAAACTCAGAGATGTAACAGAGGGTTGTCCCATTTCTGAAAATCCAAAATTTGACCGACGGCAGGTCAAATTTTAGCGTATCCAGTGGAGCTCCACGGAACATATTTTTACCCGATTTTAAGGTACAAGACCCCCTTCTCCACAAATAATTGGTTCTGAAAACTTGGTTTTTTATGCAGTTATACCTTTGATATAATATTTTTTTTTTTTTTTTTTAACATTTCCGAAATATATTTTTTAGTTATGGCCCAAAAATCCGGAATTCCAGAATTTCCTGAAAAGTTAATCTTGAACCTTGCTTTTTCTTGTGCCACAAGCAAGCACACCAGCAGAGGCTATAAACCCTCTGTTTAAAGCAACCCATGCAGTAAACAGAAATGTTTGCATCATAACATAATTGCTATCTCCCCTGATAGCACCAAGATAGAAACCCATCCCAAATTGTTTACATCCAGGCCTGTTGGTATCCAGCAGCTTCAATTAGATTATAGTGATAATTGTTATCACATTTCACTGTCACACACAATTCTCTTATCCCCTTAGCACTATTTGCCTTTCAAGTTTCATGCAGAATTTCTGATTGGCTAATTAAATCATAACATTCATTTCACTAACCAGTTGAAAGGCAGCTTCCTAATATTTAAGTTCCAACTCTATTCAGCCTTCCACTATCCTGATCATGTTGCCAATTGGCTTAAAATCACTTAAGTTTCTTTGTGACCAATTCACTGATAGTACTCACAGGGTTAAAGTAGTAAATATAAATGTTGTTTGCATTACTATCTACTCCAGATAGCAGACAATCCACCTAAAATATGTGAGCTTAAGGGTAATTTGTTTTGCTCAATTACTTTGGCTAACTAGAATAATAAATGGGACAAGTACTGTCACACACCTTGCTCAGCTGCTGGTCAGACTGACATACCACAATATAATAATTCAGAAAATTACTCTGCTGATTCTAAACAATTTCAGAAATATTTCTTGCTTGGCTTCTCATTTGTTTTGATGACCAAGGAAAACAAAAAGCAATCCCTGGAAAAGTATGCATAAATAGATATTTACAATACAATAAATTATACAGGTCAGGTCAGGTATCCTTTTAGGGCCTGCTACTGGTATCCTGGTAACCAGTACTACCTGTCCCGGGGCCGAGTTGTCGGCGGCTAAACCGTCACCCCCATCGATTTTCTAAGGAAATCTGATGAGGAGGGTAGCTGGTTACCCTGGTAGAATGAAAAAGAAGATCTACCTACAAGGGCGTCAGCTCTGGGGAGCTTGGCGGCCATCCAGCACATGCTGCCTTGTATGGTGGGCATAGTTGCCCAAAGGCTAGGCCCACCGCCGAAAACTGTGGATTGGCGTCAGGAAGGGCATCCGGTCAATTATCTTTGCTCCAATAAAATCTCACACAGCTCTATTGCCGAGTGTGAGGTGTATCTGGCCACAAGGGACAAAACCGGATTTAAAACTTTGGTTTAACTAATAAATTCCAAGCACCTAGTATAAATATGATTTAACAAAGGGGTTCTCGATATTCAGCCTGCAGGCCAAATCCAGCCTGTCAACCGTTGATCTTTGGCCCTTGACTTGCTCTAAAATATAAAAGGGAAACAAAAAAATAAAGTGTATTTGTCCCTCAAGTAGGGAACTTTCAAAAAATGCTTGACATTCTCTGTCCCTTCACCTAATCACCTGATCCTGATCTAACATATAGTCTGGCAATTCTCATTTCTGGTCATATTTTTATATAAAGGAAGGTACATGGCCACAATCAGGATAGGATTCAATGCTCAATGGAATGCGTTCCAATATAGGTTAGAAACAACCAAAACAACATTTCATTTTCATTTCAATGTGCGAAACATCCTAGTGTTGATAGCTTATAAACAAGAAATTACAACCTTAACGTGGGGTCCCTGACCCGTCTAGACTATCACTCAGTTTTTTTTTTATTTGCCAAATGATTTGCAGCAAAGCCATGCTAAGTTTTCCTCACGCTGACTCATCTCGGAAATTATGATGTTAACCCTCATCTACCTGAGCCACTGTAACAACACACCCAAAATGACCACCCCTTCGATTTTCATTATTGAAAATCCGATTCCAATAAATTTGATACTGCAGGATATCTAATTTTTCTTCTTTCCACTTGTATCAATATTAAGTACAAACATTCCCATTGTGACATCACTATGACAACATAAGTCAAGTACGAAAATACTGGATAGTGTGGAAAATTATATCTTGCAATTTTACTTTCTCAAAAACATCATGGTACTAAAATGCTTTCTGTGTATCATACACAAGTCATTTCCCATCATGAAGTGCCAAAAACTGCATGCAAATTGGATATTCCTAACTTTTGTTGGTGAAAAATTGAATTTTCCCTGTTCTACACTGTATCTATGGAAATTGACAGTTTTGCTGATACACGAAGTTGATGTCATTCTGAAGTAATGCTAGGCATGTTGGTACTCATTTTGGTATCAATGGCAAGAGAAGTACCATAGCTACCCATTGGTACCAAAATCAAGTGTGTGTGTGATATTTCTGCATTGTACTAAGTGTGTTGGTACTTCTCTCCCAGATCCCATGGGGTTGCCACCCCCATCTATCACTAGTTTAGAGGCACACCATTAGATTATTTTTTTTCAGCAATTATTTTTTTCATTTTGAGAACTTTTGCTTGGAGAGGTAGGTGGAATAAATTTTTTTACTCACCAGTGGGGCATTTTGGGTTTTTTACTCACTGAAATAATGAATAATGAAATAGACCCCTCATCACATGAGCTTCAAACATGAACTAATTAGTCTTACAGAATATACCACTTCTTTTTGCCAAATCAAACTATATAGCAAATTCAAATAGGCATCTATCTTTGAATTTCCTTTAGAAATTACCCCAGAAGTTACCTTTCCAATTTGGTAAAAAGAAAAAGTAATACACCCAGGGCAAAAGGAAGTATGATGTCAGAAACTTTAAAGGAGATGCATCTGTTGCCAAATGCATATCACTGACCTTAACTTCAACAGTGAATGGTGGAATGGTTGCGCCTTCCACGCGCCCCACAATGACTTCTTCCAGGGGGTCCCACTCATTATGTGACCAGACTGGACTCCTGGCCTCATCCACCTCTGGCTTTTCATCGTGAAGTATGCGAGAAACGGCTAAAGTGCTCTTGCGTGCTATGCTACGTGTGCTACTAAGTCGTACTGGAGTTGTCGCTACATTGTTGAAACCAAGCAGCTGTGAAGAAGACAAAAATGCAATAATATTTAAAAGGTGGGTGAACTGATCATGGTAACATTTTTAATGTTTTCTCCCTTAGCAGGCTTCGAATTACCCAGGTGCAAGCATGCACAGGTGCATGTAACTTTCTCTCTGTGCATGTAACTTTTGTATCCTACATGCACGTGTGCATGTTCATGAAAAATCAAACTTTGTGATTCCGTAAAATACACAATTTTAGCTTATTTCATAGAATGCAATTGGATATTGAAATAATAAAATTTGAGCCAACTTTCAAAAGCCTAAATGTTGTATCCGAGTCTGAATGTTAGTAGCATCAGTATTCACATGTTTACATTAGCCTGTGCGTGTAACTTTCACACTGTGCATGTAAATTTTCAAGCACTGGTACATGTTATTCTAAAATTGTAATTCAAAGCCTCACATGAAGTATATTACCCAAAACATATGATTACAAATTTTGAGGCAAATCAGTCCAGCCATTTGGAAACATACTGAATATGAATTGGCCCAAAGGACTTGTGTTAAATAATGTGGTTGACCACATTTTTTTTCATAACAGCAAAAGGAAACATTACCTGGGCCTAAAAAGTTCCCTCTAAGATTGCAAAATTTCCCTTCAATTCTTATGTATTTCTTTATTTAAAGGACAAAAATTTCCCTCCAAATATCAAAATTTCACGGGAATCATGCAGGCCTGGAAAAAATGTGGAAATTAGGAATCTCCTTCCAGGGAAATTTGGTCATTAGGAGGAAAATTGGATATTTAGAAATACATAAATGGGGGAAATCCTTAATAATTGGTGAGAAATTTGTCCTGCTTCCAGGGATATTAAAATTTTTTTCCAGGCCTGTGGGAATGTCATTCCCAAATTCCCCAATTTTCCAGGCATGCTAATAAATAATTCAATATAAAAACATGGGCTGAATTTTGTAATTTGCTCCAATACGAAATTAGAAATTTCACAATTTTTGTACCAAAGAAATCATTATCGGCTTAATCATTTCAGAGATCTTTTTGATGGAAAGCTTTACATCAGTGCAAAAGTCAGGGCTTCGCTTTCAATATCTTTACGGACACCTGACATGTGAAATCTCTTGCTGCACCTTTAAATTAACACACTCGCAAATTTGCATTGTCAAATGCCCCTCACGCACGTGACAAACATGCATGTGTCACATGCCCCGGCACAAGTGTTAAATAACCTGTGCAATCTCGATGTTGGTGAGAAGCACCTCCAGGGTGCAGGCTGCACAAAAGAGTGCACATCATACCACGTCCGAGTTTCAAACTTTCAGGATACATGTGTTTTGTGCCAGATTTGTCATGTTTTAAACATAACTTGACCTCTGTAGCTTGTGACCACTGGGGAGGAGGTATTAGTAAAAAAGACACACCATCATTTTAGTGTCATGAAGATACTTCCAATTCACTTTTTGCATCATTATGAAAACACAATTATATCGTATGGATACACATTGGGGAAGAAAGCCCAGTTTTAGAAGCAGAAGGAAACTTGAGTACCCGGAGAAAGCCTGCAAGGCCGAGCGAGTATGGACTAGAAACCAAATGCAGTGAAAATACACATGAAATCGCAGGCCCGACTGAGGGTTGAACCTGGGACCACAGTGGTGCGAAGTGTCAGAAGTGTCGAAAGGAACAAGCTCTATCAATAAAATTAAGCAATCAGAAGACCTTTCGTTTTAGTTCTAGAAAACATGAGTTTTCATATTTTGGCTCCTGTGGCCATGACACTGGGTATATTGCGCATAGTCATGCCATACTTCATACAACAGAGTGTAAAGTCCGGGTTTAAAGTGTTCGTGCACAAATGCACGTAGTGCATCTTACTTTAACAATCTACATACACAAGTGCATGTAAACTTACAAAGTCAATACATCTATAATAGGATGTCATTTAAGTTCACAAAGGTTTTTTTGTTTGGACAGAAAATGCAGTTTCTATGTACTCTAAAAAAAAATAGCAACACATTTTCATCTAGAAATACTTTTTCTCAATACTCTTTGAAGTAACAAATACTAATTTATGTCTTGTTATAATATGTAGTTAAAGGTGCTGCTTGTTCCGATGTATGTGTATTGTGTTCTCCACTTGATATGAGAGCCTGGCACTTGCACATACACCCCATCAAGTACCGTGGGAAACAAACTTGCGGTTTTGATGGTAGACGCAATAATGTATGTTGCAAAGCCCTATTTACTATGCCCGTGAAACGGGGCATAGTATTCTGCTTATGCTGTTTAGTCTTCTCCTTCTTCTTCTTCTTCCGACCATCGCTTTTTCGCCTTCTTCTGCTTTCTTCTGCCAAACGGCTGGGCCGATATTGACCAAAATCGGTCAGAAGAACCACTGACCCAAGCTACATCAGGGGTGTACATAGTTTGACCTTTGACCTCTCGTAGGGGTCAATAGAGGAAAAAAAAAAAAAAAAAAAAAATAGCAACACATTTTCATCTAGAAATACTTTTTCTCAATACTCTTTGAAGTAACAAATACTAATTTATGTCTTGTTATAATATGTAGTTAAAGGTGCTGCTTGTTCCGATGTATGTGTATTGTGTTCTCCACTTGATATGAGAGCCTGGCACTTGCACATACACCCCATCAACTTGGGAAACAAACTTGCGGTTTTGATGGTAGACGCAATAATGCATGTTGCAAAGCCCTATTCAATACTGTGCTAATATTGATGGTTAACCACTAAAACGGCGTTTTTTTGTTTATTTATATCTTGGGAATGAAATGGATTTGAGGGCTCAAATTTCAGGACGACAATGAGAAAAATACGGCCTTTCATCTGATATCAAAATCGATACTACTTCCGGGTAAATCAGGGGGTCTCAAAGACGATCGAAACACGCACCTTTAAATATCCATTGTTTCTTTCTAATAAAATCATGATAACTTAGCCTTAGGGAACTCAAGGTGCACTTTACAGTGAAACATGTCAGATTCTGTTAGTAGTACATCCATGCCTGTATAAACAAAATGCCAATTATACATGATGGATTTTATTATTATTATTTTTTTTTATGTTCCAGATTAGCAAAATTTGCTGCTTAAAAAATCCTTTTAAGGGTAGGATTATTTCATGAAATTTGTGATTTGTCAATATAGGCCCGAGGGCTAGTTAAGTTCACTAATATTATATTTCAGGTGCACCCAACAAGCCATCCTGGCAAATGTCTGCTCCTTAATTGACATTTTTAATATAGCTAGCTGGGAACTTTTAAACATAATGGCTGGTTCTACTGAAAGGGAGTTTAGCTTTAGTCCTGGGGTTTAAACCAGAGTTAGTCCTACATGATGGACTTTTTCCTTCCAACATACCTAAAAATGTGCTTTAACAGCGTGAAAGAAAGTTTCCACAATTACTACATTTTTAAACTTTACAGTATTTTGAAAGGAAAAAAGTCCCATTCATGTAGGAATAACCCTGGTTTAAAACCCAGGACCTAAAGTTAGACTCCCTTTCAGAATGCGCCAACCCCCGTGTTTTGTTGGTGGTTACGGGGGCGGGTATAATATCTGTACAAACAAAATGTTTTAACACTCAAAGATCATGAACACACTCAAAATATGGCTGGCAATTTTTTGTTAAACAACATAAGGCAAGAATATGCCAATAATGATTTTTGTTCTCGTGAGTCATGAATGTGGTTTAATGTATTTATTCTGGCTGGCAAAATAAATAGGCAGTTGCCCTGGATGTGAAAATGGGATGAATTCAGTATTCAGTTGTCAACGGCATCAGTGGAAGTGACGTACCTCCAGAGTGATCTATTGTATTAAATTTGGCCTTTATGGACAATATAATAACAAATTGCCGATTTGTAGGTTGATATAATTATAATAGAATATAATTTTTTTTTAAAATGCAACTTTTGGGGGGGGGGGCAAGATGTGGATCCACTCACAGTTATGCTTAATAAGGCCAAACTCTGGCTGCTGTCCTGAAACTTTCAAGTTTATTCAGGTCGGAGCAGATATAGATATTCTGTCAGATGGGATGTTGGGTACTCCTAACAAATGCATAGCATAGCATAGCCCTAGTCCTGATGATCATTACTAGATAGTCTTAACTTTTATGGCTGCTGTTATCATAGACTATCTAGTCAGGACGAGTTGTGTGTAGTGAAAGTGCCGTTTAAGCCAAGATACACAAACAGCTTCTGCTCTACTTTCAGTTGGGGATAAGCCGCTCAATCGGGCGATCGCCCGATTGAGCGCTTACGGCGAATTGGGCGCTGTTCACCCTAAAAATCATCGTACACCATTTTTGTTAAAACCTCTGATTACATACCTATTATATCACCTTTAATCCGTCAGTAATGATTCGTACAAAATCCAATTCAAAGTGGCATAAATCGCACTCAAAGCTGCTGGATGACTTTCCAATCGCATTTTTTAGTTGCCGCCATTTTGTTGCTACTGCTCTTGCGCAGAGCCCTTTTCGGCCTTTACTGCACATGTGCAGAAGCTACCTCTTCACATTTCAGATTAATACGCCCCGCGATGTCAAATCTTCTGGTCACTCCTTATAGAAAAGTTATTGTTTTTTAAACCTTTGTTACCTAAGATGAGGCAATAGTTGGACACAAATCATATGGCAAATTGACACATCACTCTTTTTTGGACTATATTTCACGATGGTGACTGGGGATTTCACTGAAGTTGATGGAAACGAAATGATTTTCTGCAATGGTGCGTTTCTTCAAAAGGCAGTTTTATTTTCTAAAAAATCCCAACTTTTACTATGTACAGAAAAAGTGTGCGATGAAATGTTTTTGGGTCCACTGAGATTTTAGAATTCGTATTTAAAGTAATTGCAAAATAATTTTTTGTGAAGAATTTGCCTAAGTTTGTGAGTCACTGATTTATAGTACAATAGCAAACCTCGCCGATTCGCGATACAAAATCGCCGTATTAGGCGAGGTCCGCTTGATTAGACGACATCGCCCGACATCGCCCGATAGAGCGCTTATCCCCGACTGCTTTAGAGAGCTGCAAAGTGGCTTAATATTCATTATTTCAATAACCATTATATTGATATGCCATTCTTGGGAGTCTTCTGCATCAGTGTGATAACCTTTTTATATTTAAAATCACATATGAAATTTTCAGGTGACACCCCTTGTTGTGTCTACATTGGGGTGGCTGCCAAATTTGGCAGCCGGGTGTACATGTTGAACATTGAAACCACTTTTTTTGGGACAAATTGTAGCATCGGTAACAAATTGGTAAGACAATTTTTCTACAGACTCTAGAGAGGCTATGTATGTCAAAAGACATTACTTTTTTCTTTTATTTAGGAAAATCCATCTCAAAACATCTCAAACCTTAATGGCATTTGGAACTCCAAGAACATTTATGTAACTATTGCACCAAAGATTAGTACAGGGAACCTTTACGTCGTTTTTTGACATTGATTGGTCGTCGGCACGACGTAAAGCCAATAAGGCATTGAAACGCCTTAGTCAATCAAGCACTTAGTATGGACTTGTCCGACGCAGTGCTGCGTCGGAAGTCATTACCACTAAGAAAAATAACCGGGCCTAATGGCCGCAGTATTTAAATTATCATGCACCTACTTGTACTTGTTATTTATCTCCTGCAATTCTGTTTTTCGATGAATATAAATATTAAGTCTGTATTTTGGAGATATTCTTGTCGGGACTCGTGCTACACGATTTAACTTATGTAATGTCGTCATACTAGAGATGAGGGTGATTCGTAAAACGTGAAATGTCAAAAGATTGATATGAACTCGTCTGACTGCCCGAAATTTCAGTAATGCTCCGTTTGTACTAACCAAAGATTATGTCCACATTTTAAAGATGATGCCATAGTTTACAATTATTGGAATTAAGCATAGCCCTAGCTTAGTCTTGGGGACAATTTTCAGGACTAGGGACCCACTTCAAGGCTGAAGGGTATTGAGGTTCGGAGGCCTCCGCCAAGTGGGGAGCACGGGGGGGGGGGAAGCTTTTGGAATTTGATATTTTGGTGAAAGTGTTAAGATTAGATTGTGGGGGCTCATGTATTCAAGCCCATCAAAGAAGTTATTCATCATTGACATTGTATTGGGACGTCCAGCCCCAGCCCCCGCTTCCTAGGCTATGATGATACCTGTGACCTCTTCTGTTTTCACATCATGTAACTTGTAAGAGGTGCCACTCAGTCAACTTTCTTGTTCAAATTATAGATCGATTCTCCGTCCATGCAATGATGCGTCTCTCGCCAAGACAAGCACGTGCATGGCGTGAAACATGTGAAAATAAGCGCCGTGAATGCATCTCACGGCTGTCTGGCTGTGCATGTGTGCGAGATGTGCAAAGAACAAGTTGGGGGAACAGAACGACAAAATATTTGGCTAATTTTTAACACATCTTACCGTTTTAATAGCCTTCAGAGGGGCAGCTTCTCGTCCCCGGCATCCCCCGAGCAGAATTCTGATACGCAACATTACCTCAAATTGTCTCTGAACATACGGTAGGGAAGAAACAAGTAAATTCGGTGCCTACTTCATACGGCCAATATAGTACAACTGATTTAGCTTGTAGTACTCGCGGTACTGCCGTTGCCGGTGATCGATATTTATCAAGCAATTGCAACGAAATACCGGCCGGTATCTCAGCCAGTGCGAGTGAGTGTTTGACAGATAAAATCTATGATCATTTAAAATTCATGAGCACCAAAGACTGCAAAGTGCAATCATACCAAGCCGCCATTTGTAAACGCGTGTTTTGCAAATGGGAACGCCCACAGATGACGTTTTTACTATCGTTATTCTAATTGGCCAATGTGTTCACTGTGATACTACCGACTCTCTTATTGGTCAATAACCTAATTAATTGCTACTTTGTGATTGGTGAAAAGTTGGTAAATGCCCTAATAAATTAATAAGCTTAATAGTGTCGTAAACTTGGGAATAATGAAATCTAAAAAAGTTGAGATTAAATCCCGGGGATTAAATATACCATGTATACCGGAAAGCAATATCCACTGTGTTTGAAAATAACGAATATTGTATAGTAATAGTCTAAATGAAAACGCCATGCATAAAATATGCAGGCGCGGTGTGGTGTATGTGTATGCATGCTGAGCAAGAGCGAGCTCCTCGTAGTACTACGGCTCGTTGACTGTAGAGATACTTGTATAGTAAAAGCCTGGCTGGGTACATACATGCTTTCATAAATAGACTTGATTCAAGTTGAAGTCTTGAACATGCTCATCTGAGAATGTTATTGGATTTTCCTCACAATGTTATTGTAAGAAGGAAGAGTGAAAAACATATACCTTATTAAAAATAATAATAACGAATAATGTATTGCATTTGTTTTCAAACCGAGCTCATCTTCATCATCAGGGGCACAAGGAGATTTTTTGAGGATACGCATTTCCCTAAATTTGCATTTGATTGGTTGTAGACCCGGGGCGCACTCATATATGAAAGTGACGGAGATGTGCGGATTGGACTTACAAAGTAGGGGGCATTCGCTCCCCGCATTCGCTGAGAGATCTTTAAGGGGTAAAAAGGGTCCTTTGGTGAGGAGGATGCAAACTGGGGGCCGGGGGGTCATCACTGAGCCTCTCAAGTTTTTGTGAAAAAAGGGGTCTTCAGGCAGCGCGGATCCAGGGAGGGGGCGGAGGGGGCGCGCGGCCCCCGGTAAGCTCTGCAAAATTTTTTCAAAAAATCAGCCCATTTTGGACAAGTTTAGCCTTTCAGCCCAAGTAATTTTGACGGTTTTCAATCCTGGATCCGCCCCTGTCAGGGCACCCATATGCTGAAATTCTGCAATCAGTGAACAAGAGAGGCTTTTTGTGAAAGCATGAAATAGAAATAAGGGGGTAATTCAGTGGACCATTGATACAAATGGGAGCATCAATGAGATTTAAAAAAAAGGGGGGGTTCTCGTGTGAAAAGGTTAAAAAAAAAGGGGGTCTTCAATGACAGGTTAAAAAAGGGGTCTTTCAGTGACAGGTTTTAAAAAAAGGGGGTCAGGAGTGCCGCCACATACTCGTTAGTAAACCTATTTTTTGGGAGGCCCCCCCCCCCCCCCGGGGGGGGTACAACATCAACGAGAAAGGTTTATGTTTGTTAGACAAAGAAGTTGAAAAGAACGTCAAAATATAACTTGGCATGCTGTCTTAATTATGCACTGTAAGGAAGCAGTGTTTGATTTTTTTTATCGTGCACAAAATGCTAATCAGCTTCTTTCGGGATTATTCATTTCAGGTGTTACCTGGTAGATATATGTAAGGAACTCAAAGAAATGGTGGAGCACTTTTCTGTAGACTTCCTTGTGTTCTTTTAAAATCACAAGAGAGAGACAGTGAAAGAGAGATACAGAAAAAGAAAAACATATTATTCACGAAAACGTTTTTCTGACCCCCACACCAAGACTAGTACGTGATTAGCAGTTTTGTAAAATGAGTGGTATTCAATTGTAAAAAATAAAATAATTTTGTGATATTTTGGTAGTGGTTTATGCGGGACATGTAAAACTCTCAAATTTTGCCAACTAATCTGTGCATTTTGACCTATCAATGACATTACTGTGATATGAAATTACAAAAAATGATGCACTAGTTAAACAACCAGAATTTACAATGTGCTGTAATTTATGGGGGCGAGGTCCTGCGGCTACCCGCTCTATCGCTGGGTTTGACCTATTTTCAAATAGCAGTGGCAGAAACTATTCGTGCCGATAATCCTCCAAAATCTACATGTGTGATATTTTATGAAATGTTTGCAATTTTTACGGGCATATGGATATGTACTCAATAAGTAGGGCCCAGCGAAAACTGAAACGTACATTACAAAAGATATTGATGTTCAA
>JAMKCH010038317.1:0-14298 GCA_023653785.1 Ophioderma brevispina | reverse complement strand
TAATTATGGTTAACAAACCAAAATATACCAGACATGCGTTTTTAATTGTCAAGGTCATATTCTTTCAGACTTAAATTCGTATTTTTTGTGATTGCGGATATTATAACTAAATATATCTAGATGGTAATTGTAGAGTTAACGACATTTGAAGAGTCATATTGGATGACACTTAGTAGAATTGAGGAAGATCATGTAAAAAATGCCTGACAAGAGCTTATGATGCCCATAAAATGCCTGTTTCTTCCAACAGTATTTATATCTGTCAAAAAGTGCATTTATTCACAATTTTGCCATTGGTAGACTGTTGCGGACATTTTAGCATCTGAAGCAAGATTTAATGGCTTGGGTAAGAGTTCTCGATGCCCTTGAAAAAAATACAGGTTTTTTTCCTCGTGTAATGATTAGTTTCGCCAAATGCGCATTTCAATTAATTTTCATATGTTGACGCCATCTTGTGGAATGTTGCATGTTTTGATTGTCTTTAACATTTTGGCTGGTTATAGAATGATAAAAGGAGCTAATTCGGTTTGTTGATTGATAGTACTGGTAATTTTAATTTTGAATTATGCCGTCATACTGAAGTTGCATGGAAAAATGGTGAACACTGCTAAAAAATTGGCAACATCATTTTTTGGCTCAATCAACATATTTAACAAATCCCGTAGAGAAAGGTGGAATAAATATTTAAAGCCCACGGGAACACACTTGGCCACCGACTATAGACCCCAATTCAACTTTATTCGTTTATACAGACTTCAATTGATTATTTCGTGCTGAATTTTACACGTATAGTCAGATAGAATGTTCACGTGACCGCTTACAAGTTGCGTATATAACATTTTTTGTGAAAATGATAGATTAGGGTGTGTAGAATAAGAATCTCCCGGGTGCCACCTGGGCATCCTTGGGGTTTGGAAATCCAAGATGGCGTAGCCATAATGATAATGATCTATTCACAACCCTATATTATCACAATATGGAGTACTGAATTACTATAGGATCCAAAGAAACAAGAGTATGGCACTGTAACATTAAGTCATATTTTCAAATCAAATAGAAGCCAATCCAATAATTTAAAAATATGCCCTATAACAGCAAAATACCTGCGATAAAAATTAGACATGAAGTATTAGGTTACGTTATGTTGTTAGACACAATAAATGTATTTCTGATACTTTAACGTTGTATCATGACGTCAATCAATATGACAGCCAAAACGTGAACTTCAGAAATAACTTGACACAAATTTGTAAGTATTACGGCCTTCAAAATCGAAATCAAGTGTCTTATACATTAGAAATGTACCTTTGATCCTATCCAATGTAAAAAAAATAAAAAAAATAAAAAATTTGTTTTAAATGCGGCAAAATCGAAATAAAAATATCGGCGGTCAAAGGTGTCAAAAATACCATAGGAATTACATTTTCAAATATAGGCCTCAAATTTATAATTTGCCCCATTTTTATTTATCGGGATTACCTGGTACACTTGCTTATGATCAATAGGTACATTTCTATTGTTTACAGTGACACATAATTTATACTTGAAGAATATTTAGATATTCTGTGTCAGGATTTTTGAAGCATTCACGTTTTTGGCTGCCATATGTCTGGCGTTCATGTTACAACTTTAAAAGTATCAGGAAACCATTATTGGGTCTAAAAAAATAATCTAAGTACTCTGTTTATTTTTATCGGGATTTGCTGTCGATAGGATATTTAAAATTAATAGATTTGGCTCCATTTTTGAATTTGAAGTTGACTTAAAATGTTAACAAGTGCCATGCACTGTTTCAGTGGGTCCTATATTATATTGATTAACTCCAAAGTTCTGTAATATAGGGAGTGAATAGATAATATATTTATGGCGACGCCCACTTGGATTTCTCAAAACGCCCAAGGGTGCAAAGGTAGCACCCGGCAGACAGATTCTAATTTTAACACCCTTATCTATCAGTCGTTCAGCAAAAAAATTGTATATATACTTAACTTTATGGTCAGGCCTAACTTGGACCATATCTTCTCCGATAGTAGAATACGACTGTTGCAGGTCAACCAGCTCACGCTAACTTCGGTGGGAGACACTGAATCCATTGTCACAAACGCAAAAACTATGGCATACAAGAAACATGTTGGTTGATGGGCACCAATGGATGCCCGCGCAATGGCAGAAGAATTATTTAAAACTCGAAAATAGCCAAGAATTCTTGAATGACGGAGAACATTTTCAACAAAAAACAATGCTAGTGTAGGTGACTTTATTGAAAAAATGATGGTATAAATAGTGGGTTCGTAAAACTTAACTCAAGTTCAGTATACTCCTGTTCAAGTTTACCGTAGTACCTAAATAGTCGACCATTATAACTGATGTCAGCTGGCAAGAAATTGTCAATATTTCTGAATATGCTACAGGCACGCTGGCAGTTCGCCCAATGCAACTGGCCTCATATTTGACCCCCTAAACCCGTGGAAATAGAACCTTGTAAGATCCATATAAAGTGTGATAAAAACATGAAAATACAATCTATCTCCCACTGTAGTAAACATTTTACTTACACAAAAAACTATTTTGTGTTTGCTAACATATTGCCTGTTCATCATCAACCATTAGTAATTTGACACTGTTCATACATTTCAATTGTCATGACAAATTGTTATGACCAAGCTTCTTCAGGCTTCAATCCCGCAAAAACTCATGTCTGTCAAGTTATCCAACATCTAAAGCCCCGCGCTCCCGCGCGTGGGGGCCAATCATAATTCGAACAATGTGCATGAGCCAAGGCTTTAACCAGTAACCAATGGAACTAACAGGACATACATTTACAAGGGAAATAACCCCAAATTGGCTTTGGTCTCATTATTATAATATCTTACAGAACTGATCTGATGACCCTTTTTCCACAAACAAACACTATCAACCTATATAACATATATTTTGGTTAGGGAAAGTGAGAAGAAAGATTGCCTAGTGTTGATGAATGAAGCAAAAACCAATAAGACCACACTAAGACAGCAGTGAAACAATCCCTGCGTGTATGCATGTATTTTCCCAGGGTTATTGCTCGCAATTTTACGAGGAAGATTCAACTGCATGCGGTGTTGTAATTATAGCACCCAGGGAATACAGATAGCAGCTTCCATGATGTGTGCAAGTCGTTGTACATTGTCGGAATAAATCTGGGATATTTTTTTTCGCAAGGAAATACTCCATAAAAAAACCATCTGGCACGTTTTAAGATAAAATTCATTTATATAAGTGCAGATAGAACATGACAATAAATTCCTTAAATGATTCAAAGAAAAAAACCAACATATGATAATGTTGCTGTCTACCAAGTTACACGAATTACGGGGCTATTATTCGTTAGTTTAAAGAGTGTCGTGCAAGTGCTACGTCGAAGAAAAGAAGGATGCCAAATGTTTGTGGAACCATACTAATTGAGTAATCAATCTCTCCATATTGGCTACATTTCTACTGCGAGTAAATTAGGGTTAATTAAAGGTGGCATTTCGTGGTGCTAGCAACTTCTGTTTTATTCATGCCGGTTCACTAGATATCCTTGAGAAAATTTTAGTTGATTTCCATCTGCGGTTTTGTGTTATGAGCAATTGCTTTTTCCTGGTCCCATAGGCACTGTGTGTAACTTTTGCCATTTACGGAAGACAAACCTACAAAATTGCCGAAATTCTAACAAAGACGACCGATTATTAGGCTAACGGTTCAGATGATATAAAAAAATCTCAAACTTTTGTAGGTGCGGGGGGACGAGGTTGTGAATCACAAAATCCCCAGTTAAGATGATGCTGGCCATCAGGAGAGAAAAAATTACCTAAAATGGCAAGTCTGCCAATAAATAATTTTACCAAAAAAAAAGGAGAATCGAATGAAATATTGGTTATGGTGTTAATGGGGAAAAGAATATTTGGGAAAACAAAATGCATTCACTGTTTTTTATAACTAATTTATGACTATTGCCTAATTGGATGAGGAAATATCTGACATTGTAGGTAAAGAAAATATTTCACCCAAGCATTCTTTAAATTTTCAAATGGGCATTGTTCTAAAGTGTTTAAATCATAAAAACATCTTAATTGCAACGTTTACCGGTAGGATATGGTTCTCCAGAATTTTATCATTTTTTACTTTGAAATATCGAAAAACACCACACCCTATGGATTATCTAATATCTTAGATTGAATCGGCAATTCACACACGACCTGTCTGAAAGGAATCGAACCCGGGCCGCTTGGTCGATTATCATGTTTTAAGGAGTCCAAGTGTTGAAAAATATGGATCCGAAACTGATAATCATTAAGAGGATGATTTAGATCTATGAGTTTTAAAATATTGGGATCGACTGGGTTCTCGCCAATATTTTTGCAACTCATGGCTCGACCAATAACTTTGGGCAATCAATCAATTTATAGGAAATCGTTGAGCGACTCGACCGCTACACCAACTCGTCCTCCTACGGGGAAAATGAAAATTTCAGATTGGCCGTTTCTCTGGAAACGAGATTGTGTGATTAATAAGGGTCCATTTGTGTCGGTTTCAGCAAAAAGACTATCGTTGTTGAAGAATAAAGAAAATTATTTTTGACAGTGGCTGCATTTTGCTAAAATGGTTGATTTCAGACAATTGCTCTTAAGCCTGGTCTACTTGAGCCATTTTTTGTAACAACAAACCCAAAGGGGGTGCCCCTCCTCTCGTTTCCCCTATTGAAAAATCCGATTCAGATAAATTGGGATACAGGATGCTTAATTTTTCGTTATTATACACTCTATCTATGAAATTGGGCAAATTTGCTGTCATGTTAACTTATGAGGTAATTCAGGATTCCTAACTTACATTAGTTTATCATCATAACGGTTTGGTCTTTATAATTGTGTTTTGAATCCTTTGTCTACATGAGAAACAACTATAAATGGCAAACTCAGGATAAATTAGTCCTAAAGCGGCACTGGCCCCCCCCCCAAAAACCATTTTAACAAAATATGAAATTTCTTCAATTTGCTCTCAAATGATACGCGAGTCCATTGCAAGGAATAGAGATACTTTCACAAAAAGATAAACAGACACAAAAACAAGAATAGGGCGGTTACTTTTAAGAGGGTAAAGACATCAGGGAATTTGTAGGTAACTTTTAAACTTTTCCATAACTTTAATCAACAAAGGTGTATAATACATGATACAAAGATGGTACTATTGATCATTAAACACAGGCTTATTATTATTTCGCGAAACGAAACGAACGAAAAGGAAACGACAAATAGCGAAACGAGGCGAAACAAGCGAACACAATGTAAACGATGGGCAGAGAGCATGGAAACAATATTTTATATAGAAGTGTAGCAGTTTTGTGTTGCAATGGATGCAATTGCAGACAGCCCGTTTCGCTAAAATAAAATAGTGATTTTTAGGCGAAACAACGTTACAAGAAAAGGGGCAGGCCTCCTAACATTGCGGCGATGAGGCGTTAGCCGGTTTCGGTGAAAAATAAATTGGATTTTAACGAAACATGTTGAAACATTAGGAAGGATACTTGCTATTGTAAAAACAACCTTTTTGGCATCCAGTGTTGCATTCGTTGGCTGTGAAGTGAGCCGGTTTTTGGTTGAAAATAAATTGTGATTTTTAGCGAAACGATGTTGAAACGACTCATCTAGATACGTACAACCTGTTGACATCCAGCGTTGAATTCCTTGTCTGTGAAGTGAGCAGGTTCGGTGAAAAAAAATAACATTGTGATTTCTAACGAAACAGTGTGAAAGATATTCTAGCGATTTAATAACAAACTTTTGACAGTGATTGCTTTCTTTATGGGTGCGTTGGTGTAAAAGGAAACATAGTCCCCTTGGAGCCATGTCCCCTTTCCCTAGACGATAAGCGTGGAACCAACGTTGCGGTTTCGCTAAAGATACATTGTGGTGTTTAGCGAAACAACGGTAAGAGATAAGAGTAGGCCTAGATGACAGGATTGTGGAGGAGTTAGCAGGTTTTGCTAAAAATAAATTGTGATTTTTAACGAAACAGTGTTGAAAATACTAGTATGTAATACAAACCTTTTGGCATCCAGTGTTGCATTCTGGCTGTGAAGTGCGCTGGTTTCGGTGAAAATAAGATTGTGATTTTTACGAAAACCTGTTGAAGATAGGAAGGGATATTAGCTAAGGACCTATGTTAATACAACCTTTGGCTTCCACATCCACAGTGTTCCATTCCTTGGCTGTGAAGTGAGGCGGTTTCGGTAAAATAAATGTGATTTTTAACGAAACAAAGTTGAAAGATAGGAGGGATATAGCTCTGTTAGATACAATCTTTTGGCATCCAGTGTTGCATTCCTTTGTGGAGTGAGCCGCTTCCATAAGATAAAGTGTCGTGACTTGTAATGAAACGACGTTAAGCGGTAGGCCTAGCGTTGCCGGGGAGAGGAGGAGTTATTCTGAGCCGGTTTCGCTAAAAATAAATTTTGTGATTTTTAACGAAACAGTGTTAAAGATAGGAAGGAGGATACCTTAATAGCAAGGCTAACACAACCTTCATACATCATATGAGTGTAGGCCCCCCTTTAATAATCCCGGGATAATTATCATGATGTGGACTGAGCGGCTTCGCGCGTATTAAGACAATTGTGATTTTAACGCATTAACGCTAAGAAGGATAGAAAACAGTATAGGCCTAGGCTCCCTGTGATGGAAGTTACCGGTTCGCTAAAAATAAATTGTGATTTTTAACGAAAAAATATACTAGCAGACCAATACAACCTTTGGCATTTGGCGTGGACTAAGACGGTTTCGCTAAAATAAATTGTGATGGTGTATTTTTTAACGAAACAGTGTTGAAAGATAGGAAGGATAATAGGCAAGGCAACAAAACTTTTGCATAAATATGCTGTAATTGTCCAGGATGTGGATAAAGGCCCCATGTTCCACTTTGGAAGATTAAGTTGCGAAAAGTGGGCAAGGATTTGAAGTTCAAACTTGCTTCATTTCCCACCGGGGGGGGGGGGTTCACTCTCATTGAGACCTTACACCATCGCGGAACATAACTTTCTGAAAAGCACCTAAAACGGGGATTTAAGCCTTGGCTAAAATGATAACCCTTAATGCGTAAGCATGCCAGTTTAAACCCCTAAGCACAGATTTTTGACTGCCTGCGTATTATGAATTGATTATTACTAATGATTATCATGATAAAATAGTTCTTTAAGATTTTGTGAATTAATGTCTGTAGTCGAACTGTTTCTTCACCCACAAGTTTTCCAAAATTCCATTGATGCTCCGCGTGTGGTATGCGTTCCCGTATGTTAAGCCTGTCTTTTTTTTGTTTTTCATCGATGACCATGCGTTTTTGTGCCTAGCTCATCACACGTGTGAGGAAGTACGCACGTTCGACTCAAGAAACACTTATTATTCGTGCTATTTCGATTTTTTTATATTATTATAAGTTATTTCTTTTCCTTATTTTTATATTTTTATTGGTGTGTGAGCGCGTGTGCGACTGCGTGTATGTGCACGTGAGAGTGTGAGTGGGTATTCGTTGCGGCGTATATGTGCGGTTCAATGCTACGGTGCGAGTGTGTGCGTGTTTTCCCATGCATTCACAGGGGTCTACTTGTCGCCAGAAATGACCCGAGATGTACTCATGTACTGAGCTACTTCGTTTAATGTTTTGGCTTGTTTGTATTATGAATTTTATATGCATTGTTTGATGAAATGATCTGTGTACTCAATGTATGGGCACTGTGATAGAGTTTATTTGTTTGTTGGTATTATGAATTGATATGATTTATGATTGACATGATCTGTGCACTCAATGTATATACGTAACACTCCTTTTGTACGTTATTTGCGGTTGGTATCAGAAGTTAAGGTAATGGTGATGGGTGGTGTGTGTGTACGTGTGTGTGCATGAGCGCGTGTGTGGTATGTGCGCGTGAGTATGTGTTTTGTGCGGGAGTATGTGTGCGTCAATGCGTACGCAGCGAGTGTGCGTGTTTTCCTACATCTAGAGGGTTTTACTTGTGGCTAAAAATGACCGTGCTGTGACTCAATGTACTTGTGCTACTTTGTTTTTGAATATTTTGTTGGCTAAGTTTTTGGCTTGACGGATTATGAATGTCGCCAGAAATGCCCGAAATGTACTCAATGTACTGAGCTACTTTCTTTATGTTTATTGGGGCTTGTTTTTTTTTTTTTTTTTTTTTTTTTGTAGTATGATTTATATGCATATTGTTGATCTAACATGCATGATCTGTGTACTCAAGATTGGGCCATTGGTTACGTTTATGCTTGTTGGTATTATGAATTGATTTGATTAACACGATCTCTGCACTCCTGTTTTTTTTTTTTTACTGAACCACTCTTTTGTACGTTTATTTGCTGCTGGTATTATGAATGAGTAAGGTAATAATGATTTAATATTTGTGCACACTATGTATTGATCCACGCTTTTGTACGTTTAATGGCTGTTGGTTATATGAATGATAAGCATATGATGATCTGACTGATTTGTGCACACATATTTGAACAACTCTTATATGTTGATTCTTGTTGGTATTATGAATTGATAAGATTATAGAGATTTAACATGATTTGTGCACTCAATGTATTGACCCACTCTTTTGTATGTTATTTTCATGTTGACAATTATGAATCGATATACATTATTTATCATGTTCAAATAGTTCTTTCAGATTGTTCTGCAATTATGTCTGGTAGGTCGTCGACGTATTCACCCACATGTTTTCCAATTCATTGTGCTCCGTGTGTGGTATGCGTTCCCGTATGCACGCTAAGGTCTTTATTTTTTTATTTTTTTTAATTTTCAAGATGACCATGCGTTTTTGTGCCTAGCTCATCACATTGTGATGAAGGGCGCAGTTCGACCTCAAGGACACATTTGCTTTATTCTTTGTATTCTGATTATTTATTCACATACGTGTTTTTTATCTTTTTATTTGTATATTACTCATCTACTTTTTTTCTCACTAACAATTCATTCTTGTCTTAATTTTTCTTATTATTTTTTTATATCCCTTCGTTCATTTGTGGATCCACTCTTTTTTTATTTCATGATTCCCCTGTTGTATTTTCTCTGCTCCTGGGGACAGTTCATAACTCACGTGTATTCCGGTACTACTTAATTAAATCGCATTTGACCTTTTTTGTTATTTTCTTTGTACCCTGGTTTTTTTCTAATTTACTTTCTTATTATCTTTTCTTTTAAGTGTTTTACTAGTTGTTGGCACTGTGTGATGGCTGATGTAATAATTTTGGAACAAATTTTGTAATGCTAATAATGTGAGTTATTCCAATTATATGTCAATGTAAGTTTTCTCTAGATCATTTTATCCATAAAAAGACTGTGTTCCTAGCGCGACCAATCATTAATGAAGGACAATTGGCTACTGTTTTGCACATGTTCGCGGTGCAGTATCTTCCACTTAATATATATTCGCCATGGAAGGAGAATTTTTGTTTTTCATAAGCTCCACATTTTGGCAATTCTTCTCGAATTATAAATAAATCCACCCCCTTAAGTATGAAGTTCAACCACCTTTTTATTTGACATTGGTTCCCCCCTTGTTAATGATAATGTATCGTTTGATAATCTCCTTAATCGTGGTGTTTCAAAATTCCTTGCAATATGGTGTTTATCCATCTTAGGATTAAATTACCTTCTCTGTTTTACATCTAAATGCCAGCAGTTTCAATAAGAACCAAGACCTCATCAATGCTTTTATTTCAAAATTTAAACTTTACTTCTCAGTTATATGCCCTTCGAGACCTGGTTCAAGGATGCCCCTCCAATGCTATGGCATGTTAATATAACATGAAGCGTCGAGAACGGGCAGAAGAAAGGGGCCCGGGCGGTACTACTCTTTACATTCATAACTCCTTCTATTCTAAGGCTCGGTCACGACTTAGTTTGAATCCAAACAAGTGGTAATGGAATTGATCACTCTGAATCTTGAATCAGCATTTGTCAAAAATTTTGCCTCATTCTAAGAATATAATTGTTGGTACAATATCGTGCCCATGTATGATATGTGACTTTTCAATTCTGACTTGTCACCACAACTGTTAGACTCGCCTACCGCCCCTCACCCGCCTGAGCCCAATCAAATTTGTGCTATCATTTCCTGGGCACCCCCTTCAATAGCCCGTGAAGCAGTCCTCCACTCACAATACCCTGATACATACAGGTTACACTGATTTGGGCTCACCCTCATATCTTATTCTCACGCTATGTATCCTCTTAATGATCGCCTACACGTATGTAAGAAACTCAGCGAGTATTATCGATAATATTTTTACTATAATGTTCTCAGTAAGAAGATTAAATCCGGCATTTTCGTTAATGAAATTACGATCATCATTCCAGTTCCAAATAACTGATGCTATCGAACTTCATGAACGCGCGGGCCTAAATATATTATACATGTTATTTACTAAGAAAATTACAACTTGTTTTAAAACTCTCCTCGAAATTACAAATTGGATCAAGTCATGAATGACCACTCACCCACTACAGCTATTCCAGGTTTCTCACTAATTATGGATTTGTATAATCGTCCTTTCCTGTTCGGCGCAAACGATAACTAGTGCTAAAGATACCCCCATAAGCCCTGGAGGACTAGGCCCATTCTCAAGTCAATACATAGAAAGGACACACTCTATCGCAAGTATAGATCATCTCAGGACTGCCTCTGACCAACGTGCTATGTCAATGTATAAGAACAGGCTGACTCTATTATTCGGAGTATCTAAGAAGAGTTACTAACGGTAACTTGCTTGATGTCCCACAAATGCCCAATCTTAAAAAAGACATGGGGTGATTGAATGATCTTTTGGGGTAAAAAAAGGGAAGCAGCCTTTGCCCGATATTTTGTGATTAATGGCTCGGTTATTTCTGACTCGCAACAAATCGCTTTGAGGACTAAATGACTTTTTGTAAATAGGGCGTCCAAATTTGGGCATGCAATATCCCACCTATCATACAAATTTCCAATGATTTCACCGCCTCAGTTCCTCCCCAATACACTAACTGTTTATTTCGCCAACTGATGGTCCTGAAATCGTTGATATTTGTTCATCATTTAACCGTTATTGATTTGATAAAAACCCCGTTATGTCATATATTTAATTTATCGATATTCGGGTGTTGTACAGATGATCTAAAGGGGCACGTGGTTGTTCCCATCTATAAATCTGGTGACTCTGCTGTGATTAATAATTATAGTCCGTTGTGTTTGCCTGTGTTTCGAAAATAGTTGAACCGGTATTATGCATAAAAGGGTATATTAACTTTCTTGAGCGCTTAATATTGCTTCATTTAACTGTCCATTGGTTTTAGGAAGAAATTTCATCCTACATGGCGTCCTGAATGGCTTATAACAAGATTGTTACAGACTTAGATAAAGGTCTACATACCGTGGGTATCTTTTTGCGACCTCTCAAAGGCCTTCGACACAATAGATTCATAATATCCTGGCTTGCTCTAAATTACATCATTTTATGGTGTCAGAGGAGGAAGAGTGCCTTTGAGTGGTTCGAAAGTTACCTTACCAATAGATCACAGTATGTTGTTTTCAATATGGGCGCAAAAATCTGCTCCTCATACCGTCAAATGTGGCGTGCCACAGGGTTCTGTGTTAGGCCCTTACTTTATTATTTTCTTGAACGATATTGCATTTATCCTCTAATAAACGCACCTTTGGCACGTATGCCGAGACACAATGTTGTTGTTTCAAGCAAAACTCCACTGAATAATCCAATATTATCAACCCACGGTGGAGAATCTTTCTGTATGGTTCAAAGCTAATAAGTTTGTCCTTAAATATAAGAAATTTAAAACCAATTACATATTTTAAAAACGTTTTATAGAATCGTGTTGTATATGATTTAAAATATGTATTGATGAGAGAGTTAGAGATTCTAGAGTTTCGAACACAAAATTTCTTGGTGTTATTTTGATGATTCCCTTACTGGTCAAAACACACTCTAATGTTGGTATATCTTTATCAAATATTGTGGTATTTTGTATCGGCTAAGGATTTTCCACGTCCGAAAGTTTATTCTCGTGGTATAACACTCTGGTGCTTCCGCACTTATCGTATTGTAACCTAATATGGTGGGATTCTTAAATAACACCAATCTTAATTTAATTCCATTCGCAAACAGAAAAAAAATATGCGTCAGTTCAAATTCACATTTGCTTGACATACCCCACTCTTTTTAAGAAGTATTAGTATAAAACCTTAACTATTTATGATATTCATAAAATGATTCTTGGTGTATTTATGATAAACTATACGGTCATAATATCCCTAAATAATTGTACAAATTACTTTACTACAAATAGAGCATCATAGCTACCCCACTCGCATTTCCTTACATTACCGTCAATACAACTTTAGCCGATTTAGCAAAATAACTCAATCGACGACAAGGACCTTACATTGGATTAACATTAAATCATGAGTTTTAGAACGCAAAGCGCTAACCATTCAAAGACAAAAGTATAAGACTTATTCCTTCTCACTTACCGAGTAACTTTTTTCTCTATTACATTATTCAATTTATTAACTATTTATCATTTATTGCCATCATCATTGCCAAACCTTAGTGTTTCCAGCAGTTTTGTTTGGTCTTGTATGCACTTTCCTATGTTCTGTTCTGTGTTGTTAATTGTATTGCATTAATTAGAATTTAGATAAATTAAGGTATTTATTTTGTAACCTTACGGGGTACCTTAGTTTCGAGCTTTTGCTCTCTGTTTGGTATCCCCACAAGTATTGTTATTTCGTGTATCCACATTTTATCTGGTGAAATAAATTGGAAATTGAAATTGTGCGATATAGCATTGTAAAAGAGTGTGATTGAAATAAGAAGAAACCATCACTTTTCAAGACACTCCACAATTTTGCCATCCCCTTTCCACGGATCAGCTGCAATTGATACCCTTTTTCCAATTGTTGGCATTTTTGACCTCCGAACGCTTTAACAGCGCGATCCCTGCCTATACAGTGAAAAACATACCTTTTTCCCTGTTTTTATGCCACGAAGATGGTGTACAAGCCAGACGTGTGGGACCCCCCAGGGACTTCCACAAAGGGCGCAATAAAGTTTCACCAAGATGATTTGCGTTTTATAACATTCTGTAATTATGTTGGCCTAAAACCTTTCTAACTGTGCGAAAACTTTCATTTTAACTGTGAACAAATTATGACAAACTTTGAGATGACCTCTTCACAACTTGCATTGCGCAACTTTTCAACAATCATTGCAATTCTGTGCAACTTTTGAAATTCTTCCTAAGTGAATGGGGCAAACCGGTTTTCGCGAAAAATAAATTATGTGAGATAGAAAGAGTATTATCGACGATCGGAACACTAAGAGATTCCCTGGTGCAGCAGGAAAATTATAGTTCCACGATTATTCCGTTCAATCGTCAGTATGGAAAGAGGACCAGGCTCCAGCGGGACTAATTAATATTCCTTTTGACACGGGCAATCATTACTGCGAAAACAAAGCCGGTTCGCTTAAAGATTTAAAACGCAAACTACGTTAAGAGATATAAGTAGTAGGCCCTATTTAGAGCTTCTACTATAACTTTATAAATAAAGAGTTATATAGCCAGTTTCGCCAAAATTTTACGACAACCAATGTCAACGGAGATATAGAAAGCGTATAGGCGCGGCTGCGCTGTGATAAAGATTAAAAAGTAACCGGGTTCGCTTAAAAATAAATTAGGCCCCCAGGTGACTTTCTAACGAAATAGTGTAATACCGATACTACCATTACTAATTAGATCTCATATCGAGTGTCGCCCAACACTACCCGCGAAGAGCAAAGCGGGCCAGTTGTGACACTGTTGTGTTAGGGCCTACCTCATAGCGGAAAGAACTATAATTGAAAGTGCACACGGTGGAATCCCTGGTTGAATCAGAGGGAACTGGAGACTGGAGGTGTTTGTGCTGTGAAGTGAAGTGAATACCTGAGCGGAAGATAGAAGATGAACAACAGCGGGGAGGATGTCGACTGAGTCTGAACCGATTCTGACGTGGAAAAGGTGTGTGGATAAAATTATTAGGGGCTTATTCATTTTATCAAACGGCCCTGAGCTGAGATCAACTCATCAAGCCCCATTGCATTGAGTGACAAACACGTGTGACACATGTTATCAAAGGGTAAAGTCCAGCTACACTGAAGAACCGTGGCGAGATCTTACTTTGCGATGTAGGCCTACTCATGTTGATTGGGAAAATGTAATGTTACAAACATGCAGTGGGGT
>JAMKCH010038316.1:0-14230 GCA_023653785.1 Ophioderma brevispina | reverse complement strand
TTCCAATTAATTTCATTCGGTTATGTCTATTTAATTATCGTTACATGGTATTTGAATATAAGTTATAGGTTATCATGTATGTAAGTAAAACAGGGCCCTGTGTAAAACAGCTGAGTGCTGTCGGGCCACCCGTATAAGATATTAAAATAAAAATAAACATAAATAAATAGCTGATGAGCTATCTTTACTGATGATAAATTACCATGTATAGCTGATGAAAAATCTACTGATGATAGCATGACATGGTATAGTGATGAACTATTCTACTGCTGTAGCATTAAATTTTGATAGCTCGAGAGCTATCGCTGATGAGTAGCTACATTGTATAGCTCGATGAGCTATTCTACTGATGATAGCATTACATTGCTAGACGATCGAGAGATATATGCTGCTGATAGCTACATTGTATAGCTCGATGAGCTATCTACTGATATAGCATTAAATGGTAAAGCTGATGAGCTATTATGATGATAGCATCACCATTGTTATTGAAAAACAAAGATTTTAAAGAAACAAATCGATTAAATTGTTTTTTTAAATGGGGAACCCCTTCAGAACAAATGGGTTGGAATATTCTGGACAACACAAGCGTTTGGAGGCCCATTAGTTTAGGATTTTATAAAGAATTTTTAGATGGTGTTTAAGCTATTTATAGTTTGTAACATCGCTGACCTAAACTATCTCAACACCACGTTTGTCCATACTTTCAAGTGTTAGGCACTATTTTACAAATAAATTGCTTATGACTTTGAAAACCTGGTTTCTCGCTTTTAAAAAAAATGGTTATCGAGTTGAAAAGCACAGTTTTCGAAGATTCTCAGTCGAGAAACGTTTTTTTTGTTTGTTGGTAAAAAAAAACCTTTTTAGGCATACCCTTAATTTTCCCTTCTATTGTGGACATTCTATTGTTCTTTGTCTGACAGTGTGGTGGGGGATATCTTAGAGCATGGCAGAATATCATAGGGTCCTTATTTAGGATTCGTTCATGACGGACTACATATAAGGTTTGACACCTTTAGTAGTTAGTATGGACCCTCTACATCAGTGCAAGTAGTTAGTGGTGTCAAATGTGGTGTCACTTTTTCAATAGTGCCAATTTAAGTTTAAACAGGGGTCAAACTTTTAAATTACTCCAATCGTGTTGAAATGTATGCATATGTGTGCATAGTCATAAGGCATTCAAAAATGTATAGGTTGTACCATCTATGACATGGTTTTAACAAGGTATTGGGTCAAAAGGGCTAAACGTGCAAAAAAGCGTAAATATCCATTTGTACATACAGGGGTCAAATTCGGAAGTCGCTCCACTGTTGGTATAAAAATGAAATGAATTGTCATCTAGCTTAATGGGTCAAAATAAAAATAGTTGAAGCATCTGCAATGCATAGTTATCATGTTATTGTGACAAATAGGTCATGGGGAAACATAAATCAATTGAGATGACATTCTTGACCTTTATCTCGGTTAAATAAAAACATTTAATTAAAGGCGTGTTCTTTTTTCGATCGTTTGGGACCATGATTTACCCGGAGTAGTATCGATTTTGATATCAGATGAAAGGGGGGGGGGGGGGGTTCGTATTTTCTCATTGTAGTGCCTGAAATTTGAGGCCCTCGATTCATTTATTCCAAGATATAAACAAAAACCCGCCGTTTTAGTGGGAACACTTTATTAGCACAGTATTAAATCGGGCTTGCAGCAGGCATTATTGCGTCTACCATCATTACAACCGCAGTTTGGTTCCCACGGTACTGATGGGGTGTATGTGCAAGTGAAGTGCCAAGCTCTCATATCAAGTAGAGAACACAATACACATAAATCGGACGCCAACTACCTTATTCAAACCTATACTTTTTGGGAGTCCTCATTCCCCAGGCTAATAATTTGCAAGAATTTAAAAAATAATCAAAGCAACTTTCAATGTCGACCCCTGTACAAAGTTTATCTTTTGACCGTCAAGGATCTGATTTGTGACCCCGTACCATTCGTGCGGAGGTGAAAAATTCAATGAGGCGCAGTCGTGGAATCATGTTATTGAGAGCAATGTTAAGACCATTAGGGCAGGTGAGTGAGTTAAATGACCAGAGCGTCCTCCAAGATAATCCGGTGTGGCACGTGCATTGAATTCTTTTCATTCCCGGTAGAGATATGTTGACCCCTGTCAGACTTATTGGAATAGGCCAAAACGACGGGGGAGAAAAGTATCACGCGAGATCGAATAGCGGTCAGTTTTACGCTAACTCCAAAACCAAATAGTCGTAAGAGGTATAATTTGGGATCCTCATGACCAGACGGATAATATGGAAGACGTTTCAACATGTTGGAGTGAGTTAAAAGATTTGACCCCTGCGTAGCCTTAATTTGGTCCCTATTAAAAGTGACACCATAATTTGAGACCACTAATACCTTTGCATTGATATAGAGGGTCCATTGACTATAGTAGATTCCAATTGAGGGTAGAGTGAGGGGGCGGAGTTTGGACTCGGTCCATTATCTCAAAATAGGGGACAGAACAGAAATTACCCAGGAAAATTATTCGATTTCTCTCACAATACAAAAGAGATCGGATTGAAGAAAACTGACCAATACAAATAAAGTTACGTGTTCGTCCAGTAACTCTTTGTATTTATCCTATGTGATGCATAGGTGTGTTCTGACCCAGAATTGGTTTTAAACATCGCTAACAACAACCTATCATAAATTTTAGAAGGCTTTAGTCACCTGTGTGTAACAATTCAGAACTTTTTATTGTCACTCTTCATACAGTCAGCTTTCACCTGCTTTCACTGAAACTATTCCTGGAGTGGTTTGCGCTTTCTACAGTGTTTTAGGGTTTATGCTTTGACTTATATTGATTGTAGTCCAATAATTTTATGATTTAAAACCCCGACACAAATTGCACAGAAACATTTTGGTGTTAATATACTGTGAAAAGTCCAACAATCATATGTTAAAGTCTACCAAAATCAAAACCTAGTGGAACGTGTAGAAATAAGGTGGAAACGTTTGTACAGGGTACAAAATTAGAATTGTTTTGAATTGATTTCAATGATGTACCACTTTATTGGGCTACTCTTAAATGGTTTAAAAAAGTTACTAGTTTGCCCTATCTAGGCGTTATAGTTTTAAGTACAATAGGCACATAACAGTTTTAGGGCTCCTGGGGTAAATTCATAGAATGGTCCGATTTGATCGGACTGGTTGTAAACTGTTAAATTTGTCCCACTAGAATTTGTCCCACTAGATGTAAATAGATTCTTTTGTTTGAACTTTCTATATCAGAATTCAGAGCTATGACTAGTGACCCTCCCCATAGACCTGTAGCCCCCAGTCCCATTTTGCGTTTTTTCCCAATTAGCACCTAATATTATAGATGGTCAACCAGTATAGTTTCGGGTTCTGTACTATTAGACTAACAATTTGAAACCTTTTATAAAGCCGGATTATCGGAAAATTTTACCCCCATTGTGACCTTGAACCTAGTTTGGACTCCTAACTATTGAACTACAACACAGATATGGCAACCTTACCTTTTTTAATCCTGGAAACATGCAACATGTTAAGTACTTTCGGACGCGTTTTGATACTTGGCATATTTTGACCCCCTGTAAAAACTTACCCCCTTAAAAATATATGTTCCACTCCTTTGATTTAGTAGACTTTTTGATATGTTGTTTTTAAGGTATTTCTTAATACCATGCTGTTGAATGATTCGGTTGCACTTAGTGTTTGGATTAAGGCATCATTCATGTTATTTTGACTGGCCTATTGGGACTGTGATTCCAAACCGCTAGGTTTTGGTCGATCAGGCTTATTTTATTTAATCTTTCTTTAACCCAGGGTAACTTCTTCATTATCTAGTACTGAATCTCCAAGAAGGCCCTGGCACAAACTTTAACAGTACATGTAACATTTACAAATAATAAAAACAAATTAGGCATATTATAAACTATGTATAAACACAGCATAGATGTGTAGGTTATTACAACTCTCACACCCCACTCGTATGCTTACACACACGCTGGTCACTAATGAGCACACGTGCATGTATGCACAAACACACACAACATGCACACACACACACAATGTAAACACATAACAAACGCACACCTGCACATACACCACAGACACACAAGCAAAATCACATACATGCACTGCTACAATACAATGCTACTTGCAATGTAAAGCCCTGCATTTCTCATAAAATAATGTAAAATGAATGACAAGCCCATGAAGTGTATAATTTAACTTAGGAATGGCATTTTAAACATGTTAAATTCATGCATTCATAATCTGCCGCCGACAATGAGTTTCAAGTCTGGTCCCAGCCCTTAGCTCCTCTATAATAGTAAGGACCGCTTACTGAGTATGTTTTTTTTTTTTTTTTTTTTTTCTTCCAAAGAGAAGACAACAAGGGTTTGGAACTTTGCTACGGTGCATTATTATGATATGCCTCAACAAAACGGAAACTTGGAACTCAAATAAAAAGTTTTTTGGGCAGAACCATTGAGACATTTAAGACAAGACTAACAAGATGTTTTCACACCTTTTATCAAGTTTACACACATGTAGGGAATCGCATTAGGTCAGCAATGGAGTTCTGATATCAGCCTAAGCACTATTCTAGCAAGTCGATTATGAAGTATTTGAAGAGAATTAGATAAAATAGCGGATTTACAATTGACCATACAGCACTACAATAATCAAAGTGTGGAATACAAAACACAAAACCCCCCCCCCCAAAAAACAAAAAAAAAAAAACTGTGCATCGGCAAGAATATTCGGCTTTTTTGGGGCAGGTAATACTTAACTCTACGAATAATGCCAATGCATTTGGAAACCTTATTCGATATAAAAGTATAAATGATCATTCCAACTTAATTCGTTGGTCAAAAAACAACACCCAATACTTAATGAATTGACCTTATCTATACATTATATGCATATCATGAACGAGAGAATATCATCAATGTGCTCGAATATGATTTGCCCCAAAAATCCATTATTTAGTTTTTTAATATGAGAGTAAGATTGTTTTCTGCGAACATTTCCATATGTACCCTCATATTTTGTTTTAATCACGCTGAAGAATTAGTGGCGTCTGATTGAAGTGCATAAAAGTGTGGGTATCATCTGCATACATTACACATTTACATGGAGACATTATTGGCGTAATGAGTGACGTAATATTATGAACAACAAAGGCACTAAAATTGACCCTTGAGGAATGCCTATATTGATGCACTTTAAATAAGACAAAGAAGAATTTAACAATTAACTCTTTGCTGCCCTCCGTTACTTATAAATACGAGCAAACCAATCAATCGTGCTGATTTCTATATACCATTAGTCATACAACTTACTTAATGAGAATGTTGTGATTAAAACAGTGCTCAAAATGCTTTACTTAAATTAGAAAAATAGCAGCAGTGCCCTTTAACATCATTCATTTTTATGTTTTGGAGGAAATATAATTTGACACCTCAAGAAGAGTAGAATTAGTTGAATGGTTACGTTCTAAAACCAGATGGATGATTTAAAATATTTTCAAAACGTTCAAAAAAGTTATACAGCTGACATCGCTACAGCTCTTTCAATTATCTTACGCAGATTAATTTAGAAACAGATATGCCGCCTATCTTACCAACATAAGATTTACAACCATCCATTAAAATATGGGTAATTTGGCCAAGTTTCCAGCTCATGAAGGGAATGTGCGAAGTCACGTCAAAGACAAATTACATAAGCAAGTGAGTGACAAATTATTGGAGCAGCAGTTTAAGTAAATTAACATATGAAAATTATCAAGTCCAGTTGATTTGTTGTTAGGAAAATTACAAATTGCTAAAACATAATCATCAGTTATCATATCAAATTCAAATTTACGATGCTACATAAACACTGATATTGCTATCATGCTAAATCAATGTCACTATATTAACTTTGCAAACTTACATGCACCACATCAGTATTATCTACAATTAATCCTGTAGTACTATCAAATTTTTGACTTGTAAATCATTACCAATTTTAGGAAATTAATACTCATTAAATTCATTAGCAGTTTCTTCTGTCAATTAGTTAAACCAGTACCACACTGAACGTCTTAACAGGAAGCGTTGGTATTGGGAATTAATTTCTTAATAGTAGGCTCCCAAATCGTTTAGAATTATTAATGTTTTCGCATTAATTGTACACTTACAGATACTTCTTTTAAAATTTTACATAAGTTATTAACATTATATCTTAGCGTTTTAGCCATTTTCCAATAATCAGGATCATTAGATTTATGAGCTTTACAAAAATAATGATACGATCTTGGCATAGTAAAATTTATGATTCGCTATGCTGATCCAATCAGAAAGAGAACCCTTAATTTTCTTTCTCTAATAGCGTGATGTTTACTACAGACCTCATTAACTGAATTTTTCCATCGAAATCCATGCACTGTTTCAACAAGCACCAAAATTAGTTATTTCTTTTTTTTTATTTTATTAATTCAGTCCAAAATTTTTACAGAATCAACAAAATCTTTATCACTAAATTCTTAAAAGAGTGTGATTTTTACAGTTTAGGCATGATTCATTTCTTATTTTTACGACAACAACACTCTATAAGATGAGTGGTAATGAGACCCTAAGCTATGGACACCAGAGGAGGACACAACCTGGAATTGGTAAACAAAAAAAAGATAATAATAGTTCTACTGACTTCAGTGATCCTAGTATAATCCTTAATTAATTGGTGCAATTACTATGTAGTTTTTTTTTTTTTTTTTTTATAGCAAGATATTGATTTTACCAGAGTCAGTCCTTTTACATGTATCAGAATTAAAAGTCCCCAACTATTATTACATCATCATCAAAGAGGTCGAGCATTTTCGCAAAATAGATGGATCTAATTTAAATAAGTCATCCACTTTAGTGTCTGGTGCGTATATAAACATTTCCTTACAATACAATAGGCACTGAGTATGTCGTAAGTTGATCTCTATCCAAAGAGTTTCAATGTTATCACCAGTACATACATTAAGTTAGAAATTTTCTTTATAAACAATATTATTTTAATATAACAAGCAAACACACCCGTTCATCGGAGTAAGCACATATTTCTGTCTAGTCTACAATGTCATAACCATCAATTTCAATTTCATTGTTATTCAATATTATAAGTGAGCCAAGATTCCGGGACACACATAAAATGTCAGTCATTTTCGTAAGAAAAACACGAAGATTGCGTTTCAAAAAAAAACTTTATTTGGCAGACTACGAATGTTAATATGACCTACCTTAAACACTTGCTTAAGGAGACCTCTTAAATCACAAAGCTATTCACTAAATAGGGAGTTTCAGATAATGACATTTTGAAAATAACAGTGATCACACCAACCAATTCGGATTATCAGAAATATCAATGTTAGTACAATTTATATGGAAGTCAAGAGCGTAACAATTATTATGATACAAAATTTGCCAAAGTTTTATAGGCACAATTAACATTCTGCAAAGTTCTTTTAATAGTTTCATTTACCTCTTCCTCCACTGTGATGATGTATGCGGAAATCCTGCTGAAAACATTACACAACATGAAATATGTCGAGTGCAAGAAGAGTTCTACCGATTGGCTAGGTGAAGACATACATGTATGCAAGATGAGTTCTTTCTATATGATTGTATTTACAAAAATCAAGTCCTTAGTGATACACAAGTCAAGTCAGTTAGCATTAAACTCCTGATCAATTGCGATGGGACTAGTTACTCTGATGTAGTAAGTGACGATACAGCAATCTTAACAGTCTGATCAGCTTGCAAGATTGTAGATACAAAGCGAAATTGTACATATTCAGACTTCATCCACAAAACATTTGGATAGTTATTTGTTGCCACAGGGAATAATAATAAGTCTGCATTTCTTCCCGCATGACAGGGCGTGACAAGTTTTATCCATAATTCCAAGTTTACTAAGCCCGGGTATTACACCGATTGACAACACACATTCAGATGTCATCTACGCACCAAAGATGTTTCGGGATTGAGTCTCCAATTATCAGTACTTTCCTCCTAGTATGCTAGTAGTTGAAGATGAGATTGTGGTGTTGCCTCACGAGGTTCAAAGGAGTAGAAGGCTTGGAGTGGGAGATAGTAGTGCTAGAGATGAGAGGGCAACTAATGTCTCTAGAGCTTTGGCTCACTGGTCTGGAGTTCTTGCGATGGAGTTTGCTGGGTATTCACAATAGTTGCAGAGATGATTTGGGGATGTGCGCTACAGTCCTACAACTTGCGAGAGAGGCAAATCGGTGCTAGTAGGAATAGTAGCAACTGGAACACAAAAGAGAAGTCCTTGCGAGCAGGAATAGGTCTGAGCGAAAGAGTGAAAGAGTAGGTTTGGTTTCACAAGTACAGTTGAATGCACAAGTCCTTGCGCGGCGCACTGGGAAGGACTGTTACTGGCTAGTGAGCAGGAGTGATGTTGTTGGGATCAGTCTGTGTAGATACACTGACATTCTCGCACTTCATTTTCAGTCTATGAGTGACTTGGAAACATAACATGGCTCGCTTTGTACTTCTGCGAGGTTGAGTAACCATATTACTAAACCCTTTATCTGCAGTAAAGCTTAAAGTCTAGAGTCATCCAGCTGATTGAAGATTTGATCACAAACTGTGCCAAGTCCATTCCTCATTATGAACTTAACACAATTTCCAGTTATACAGTGTCAACCCAACTAGGCTATGATCCGTTGCCTTGCTATGTTAAGATTACATGTGTAGAATAATATGTAATGGTAGCAGATCCTTGGTTGCCATCATATTTAGTTACTATGCGCCATCTCTGAAAATACAACAACGTTTAGCTGTATCCTTGCCGTGTTCGATCTTCCATGCAAGTCAATATAATAATTGCCATCAAAAATGTCATGTTCTACAGACAATAGTGTTGAATTTCGTACTTGCGTAGAAATAGTCCACAAGTCCACAACAGTATAGACTCATGCTTAGTGTAGCATTGATGCTTGTGTGATCCTACACTGTAAGTGAATGATGAACCATGATGCAGTTGAAGTGCACCCAATGTACTGTTAGCTATGTCCTTTACTGTGGCCAGGTAAGGCCAAGGATTAAGATGGAATTGATGAGTTAAGTACACATCAAATTAGCAGCCACAAACTTGAATATATTCTCATCAATATCACCATAAATATATGAAATTAACTCCATGCCCAAATACATACTAGGTAGAATCATTGATAGAAGATCTTTCAGATGATATATATTTCATATCGTTGAAACATTCCAGGAAACAGTTTAATTTTGAGTAAATGTCAGAGCTCTAGTGATGTGTGTCAGTGGTGCAGCTCAGTCTTTAACCTCTATAGCGCCACATCAACCACAAATACAGTCCGCGACTAAAGTTTTTCATATAATATCCCCTTCCTCATACTCCACCTACAAAAAAGTGTAGTAACTCAAAAAGTAAACATATTCTTAGACAAATCTGCTGAAATTTGTTAAGAGCTGATTTCAACTGATTTTGCGATAATAGATAAAGGTGTCAACATTTACCAAAAAAGTGAGTTATCGTAGGGGGTGGTGGGGAAATGCGTTTATTACTGCAGGAGTACAAAGGTCATAACAGAGGGTCCCAATTTGCGAAATGATCCATCATGATGAAATTATACCAAGTTAATAGGGGGGGGGGGGGGCTGGGGGAAACAAGGTCAAGCCCCATGAATGCAATGGAGGTTCGTACCTTTGGCAGCCACCCTACATGGCGCGAACTATAACTCCTATAACTCAAAAACGTTTCGGCGCCCAGATAAAGTACAACAACTGATACTTTTTGGATATCTTATGATTAAAACTAATAAGTGGTATACTTGTCAACATGATTGCGATCAATTCCAAATTTGACCCCTGTTATTGACCTTGATCTCCGAAAAAACCATTTCCACACCCCTACGATAACCCCTTTTTTGGGCCTAATTGTTGACACCCATACCTACCCAAAATCAGTTTAAATCAGCCTTACTTTAAAATTTTTTCACAGATGAAAACTACTTTAGCGGCTATATAGAGGCTATTCCACGACTCAACTGGAATCTAGTATAACACTAAAGTGTCCACCTTTAGATGTAGTCTTGCATGAACGAACTCCCTAAATAAGGACCCATGATATTCTGCTCGATAGATCCGAAACCAGGGAAGCGAAGTAACAACTTTCCCCCAATATCTATCCCCAGAAAGATGATTTTTGCTACAAAAAAGTGACTTTTATCGCACTTTATGCCAGATTTGCTCCGCAGTTGATGAAAATAATCTCAGCCTTCCCCGCCCCCCCCAAAAAAAATATTGTACTTGTTGTAAATTTTACCAAATCCGACCCTCTATTTCGAAAAATCGACCTCCTCCAAAATAATAAGTCCTGGTTATAGGCCTGGGATTAAAGCTTCCCTATAGTAGTATTCGGCGGCGTTAATTTCTGTAATTGTAACTATTGTCTAGTCTAGTGTCAAGAATTCAATGAGCGAGATTATAATATGACTAAACTTAATAAAAGCTTCTATATTCCCTAATATGAAGTCTTGACCCTAGGAACTAGTATGAGCAAATTCACATCGGAATAACCTTTCAGCTATGCTAAGCATATATTCAGCCAAAATATTTTACAGAGAGATCTTGAAAAATACAAGCTTTCTATGCATTTTAAGTACCCAATTTTGGCTTGACCATGGCAGGCACAGTAGGTGGGGGCGAGGATGGAGATTGGCCGATAGTACCCCTTTACATAAGGTAGTGAGGAGCCCCAGAGACATTATATATTAGAACAAAGATGCTACAAGATACATGGTTCGAACTATACAACATCTAGCCAAATATACTGAGCAAAATGTGAAATTATGCTGACCAAGACGAAAAAGTTTTGTACATTCATATGATGGACCCCTGTTCGACAAAAATGTATTCAAAAAAGCTTAATTTCTTTTATATAATTCAAAATTTATATAATGACCAAAGACGAAAATGTTGTTAAAAAACGCACTTTTGAGATTTTGCGGACGAAAACAACTTACCGAGATATGAAAACATAATGATTTGTTTAATAAAGGTCCATGGAATCGATCCACGCTTAATAGCACTCTCGTCCTCCAGATAGTCATGGATTACCCGAAGTGCCCGTCAACAGTTATGCGTATCAGAAGAAGCATACTATTTTTCTTCATACCTGTGGCGAAATATTAGCAGACAAGAGAAGGTTTTGCGTTTAAAAGTTATGGCGAAAATGTGCCCCATTTTCGTCGACCAATATTAATTTTACACGCTATGGGGCTTACAAAATCACGTGTTTAGCTCCTCGCATCATAAAGGATATAAATATCGCGCAAAACTTTACAGACGGGGTTTTGGAATGCAAGGCCAATCTATCAAGATTGAAACTTCATATCCTTAAATCGGCCACTCCCTTTAACTGGAACCCTATTAATATGCCCATTCTAGCTAGGCACAAATCGCGACGTTTGCCCTTTTTATATGCAATTTCAATCATGATGACTAAACAAGCTAAACTATTAGGACCCTAAATTGTTCACGATCTGTCGCGCTTTATACACACACACTGTATGCTGACCCTCCTGATGTGAAATAGAGCAGCAGCTCATTATGTCATGTATCAAAACAAACAATATGATATTTTAATCTGGTCTATCTCAACAAACAAAATCCATTATTTTTGTATTTGTTTATGGTTTCATGCCAAAAAAAATGGTCCGCCTTTTCGCCTCCGCAATGTTCGCGCGTCGATATGACCCCCCATTCTAAACCGATCACATCTTCATAAATAAATTTTAAATAATATCTTAGAGTAGCCCTGACATGCATGATGCAGAGGTGTGCCTGAATTATTTCTCTGGGAAATGCCCGTTTTCCGCGGTGTGCGGTTCAATCCCAAGGGCCCCTCTCTTATCTATCATCCTGTGTATGTAGTGAAGAAGACTTATCTATTTGTATTTAAACAATAGAATTTAAAGGTGGCAGTGTATGGCAAGCATATTGTGTTAATAAAACCGATAAATCTCAGTTTATCTCGATAAACTCAGTTTTTCGACTCGAAAAACGAGTTTTTCAACCGATAAAACTGACGTTTTTCGATCTATAACTGGTTTAATCAATCGAAAAACTAGTTGTATTCCAAATCGAAAACTGAGGTTTATCGAAGTAAACTTTCCAAGGGTTTCACTGTAAAACCAAGTTTTTTCGAAAACTCAGTTTTCTCGATAAACATGAGTTATCGATAAACTCAGTTTTCTGATTTGCCGACAAAAATCCTAGTTTTCGATTTGATAAATCAGTTTTATAGAGTTATCGAGATAAATTAAGTTATCGAGATAAAACGAGTTTATCCTGTCATTTATTACACAATAGCTTACAATATGGGTGATCGATAGTGGTCCGATTTTTCATGTGTGGTTTTCGCCATCAAGATCGAAGCCATATCACCAAAAACAACTGATCACAAATTTTGATATAAATTGGATCTATTTAATGGCCAAATTAATTGAGTCGAGCTATGAGTTGCGAAAATATTGGGCGAGAGCAGACGAGACCAATATTAAAACTCATAGGCGGAGACAATTGATATTGCGGCGTAAATCAATCCAATTTTATCATTATCATATGGATCGATATTTTGCCACACTTGAACTCCGCAAAACATGATAATGCAGTTCAATCGGTCTAGCCGACTTTGATTATATCAGCAAAATTGAATTGAAACCAATAGAGACAGCTGTACGACCACATATTGGCGAGACATTGTTGCTCATAACATCAAAATCGCGAAAATCTGGGAAAAACTATTAAAGGCATAGCAGCGATGTGCTAAATCAGAAAATCTAAACTTTTTTTTGAAAAATCATCAAAATCAGTTTTCTGCATCGTATATAACAAGTACAGGTATCCTACATACCCTGCAAATGATAGACAAGAAGAAGCCTAATAAGCCGGACAATACGGATATTTGAGTCATTACTGTCCGTTCGGCACTTACTACAACACGTAATTGAATGGCGAATCATATCTTGGAACACTGCCGTTTTCTTCCTTTTCTGTCAATTCTTCAGTTGGAAAATGTAATGTAACTTATGAGAATTATACAGACTTATCCTTCACTTTTAAGCTATTTCTGCAAATTTGAAATATTTTTCAAATCACTGATAGTGTCTTTAACTTTCTTCTGGTACCAAAATCTAAAATTTTAAAGTGGTGGAAAACACATTGCTTAGATCGACCGAAGTCCTCCCTCCTCAAGTGGGAATGTGGAAGGTTGAGGTGATGGTGGTTCGATCGCCTATCTGTGACAAGCATGCATGGCACCCGCTGACAGTTCCTATGCGAATGTTGACTGAAAACGCTAGAGGGCAGTATATTTGTAAACATGGCGTTTAGCCGAAGTAGCACAGATTCATCAGATTCGGGTGGTATGGACACGGAAATCAGCGCTCCAAATAATTCTAGCAATTCTACAAGCTGCTTAAGTTGGAAGAGTTATCCTTTTGAAGTAGAATCCATTCCTAGACTGAGTATTTCAGACCCAGAAGTTAACAGATACATCGCAGAAACGGTATGTCATGTCAACTTCAGGCTGCTTCAACTCAATGCAAATGCAAATTGCAATTGCATGTGTAGATTTGGCCTACGTGACTCACTCACTGTCGTCAACCTGTCGCTTGTTATGTTACAGTGTTGTAGTGTATGTACTCTTTACTAATACTAAATTACTTTGGCATCTTTGGTCTGACTGAGTTATCAAAATAATTTAAAATATTTTTAAAATTCGTAGTTCATAATTAGGCATAAAAAAAATTGTTTGTTTGGCGTATTACCCGACCGACCCTAAAAAAACCTACCGACTCAAAAGTTTTTATGCAATTTGCAGAAAATAAAAAAAATATTCTGCCGACCGACCCATTTAATATTTTCATCCACATTTTAAAAAAAATATTTTTTTTACCAACACAAAGATGAAAAAATAGCAAAACAAGACAACAAAGCAACTACAACAAGTAAAATAAAAGATCTTTGCTATGTCTTTGAAAAAAGGCTTTAAATAGTAGCATCTTGTATTCATTTTAGAGTAAAACATTGAGAAGATCTAAAAAAAAAAATTAAAAAAATTCTGACCGACCAACCCTGATATTTTTTCTCCGTTACGCCAAACAAACATATTTTTTTATGCC
>JAMKCH010038315.1:0-14380 GCA_023653785.1 Ophioderma brevispina | reverse complement strand
AGCGGCCTTATATGGCAGAACTACGTAACTCGAAAAGTTATTTCTGGGCAACTGGGGCGCTGCTTTCATTTCACAAAGTTTTATATGCCTGAAATGCTTCCCTTCTGAGATAGCACATCCTAACTGAAAGCATTTTTTCAGCAAAACTGCGTATCTATAAGTTACGTGTCATTTTCTCTCAATTTTACATATTAATGGGACTACAGAGGGTAAGATCAAACCAAGAGAGGGTAAGAGCAAACTAAAAATGTTTGTAAACAACACATATCAAGAATTTTATTTCTTTGTAAGTATTATTTTGTGTTCAGCCATTGAAATATAGTATGTGTATTTTGCCATAACTGATTTCCCCTATTTTTTATGGCAAAACTACGGTACTTGACAAATTGTGGTTTATTTCTGAAATGGCTTAATCATTAACCCTCAAAATTTTAAGATATACAGAAAATGGTATGGTAAATGTATTCAAGCAAGCGAAGATTTAATGTATAAGAAATGCAAACGGATGAACTTTAAAGGTAAATATCTCAAAAGGACGTATTTTTGCCATAAAAGGGCCGCAAGGGTTAAGATTATCTTAGTTGCTCAAACGTTGTTTTTGTATGAAGCAATGCTATATGGACTTGTATTAACCCCTTTGGATTAGATTTCCTAATCCAACATATTTCTAATAAGGTTACTGTGTGATGTTTATACCCAGTCTATAATATTCACAACAAAATACATTAATAATTCACGATCTCCCTTACTCACCCAATATGAAGAAGCAAAACAAAAAATCCTATCTTGCTATTATACGGACATTTTCCGTCTTACAGGACAATGACTCTAGATATAATTCTTGAACCGGATTTCAGTCGTAAAAGCAATCGTCGATGGGTGTTAGTTATGCCTAGCCGTTAGTCATCGCGAGAGAAATTGGTTTCAATTGCTAAGTGCCGTATCCGAAGTCGATACTTTAAGAAAGAAATATAATTGGGATGAATACGGTGTCATATTGGATACGGTATACCATGGTTGCCAACGTCAGGAATACCATTTTCAAATGGAAATCATGGCCTTGGAATAACACAAAGGAATGAACCTGGTGCACAGATGATGTTCTTTTTATAACAGCACAATTTAGTTTATTTTGTTGCCCAAAAAGTGATTGGTTCAAGAACTTGTAACCAGTGGCGGCGCCAGACTTCATTTGGTGGGAGGGGGGCAAAAGTAAAATTGTTTGAACAAATTTGGTGATTTTGGCCCCAAAAAGAAAAATGACAGACTTTTCTTTTTGACAAAGAAAGTCTTTTTCTTCCAGCCCCTTAGGCACTTTAAAGTATACAGTTCAAAAAAAGTAAGTCCCCCCTGACAAATGTGCATTTTTCTAGACAAGTTAGGCTCCTTAACCTGTTACAAAAATGTAAAATGTACACGGAAATGTTACGCATTTAATGGCCAAAAAAAGTTTCACACAGCAGTTGACCTTCTCCCTTAAACGACGTCATTTATTAAATTTGATGACAAATAAAAAATGGCACTTTTTTGCATAGGGCTTTAACAGTCGAGAAAATCAAGTTTTAAAGATTTTTTTAAAGATTATTTTTCCCATATTACTGAACATCCGATTCCCATAAATTTGGTACCACGTAATAGCTTAACGTTTCTTCTTTCTATTGGTATCAAATTAAGTACCAACATTCCCATTATGACGTCACTATGACGTCATAAGTTGAGGAAAGTTTAAAAATACTGGATATAGGGTGGAAAATTGATAATTCGCAATATTTCCGACTAAAAAATGTAGCACTAAAACTCTCTGAGTATAAAACTAGTCATATCCCATTAAAGAGAGCAAAAACCGTGTGGAAATCGGATATTCCAGAAAAGTGTACCTTTGTCGGGGGGGGGGGACTTATTTATTTTGAACTGTTTATTTCTATTTGAATGCCTCAGTAATCATACTAGAGTAGGTGAATGATTACATAATAAGTCCCCACTACCCAGGTGAAGTGAATCCATGCATAATTTTGAATTACGTAACAATAGCTTTTATTTTGAGCTATAAAATGCCAGACGTCTGTTGTTTGTTCCCTTTCCCTGCCCCAAGCCTGAATATACACCAAATGGGATACGGTATCAGTCACAATATTAACGGGAACAGGTTAACGGGACCTAGCCGTCAGTGAAAATATTCGGATACCCTAACGGGACCGTTTTTCAAAAAAAAAAATCCGAGAACCCTGGCCATCACCACATTATTAAGTTAATCGGAACATAGGCCAATGTGCAAAGTTTAACCAACTTTAACCCCTCGTATTACCAGGGGGGGGGGGGTTACCGCCACCACTCGAGAATTCGTTATAAAGCACCCGATGCTTATGATTTTGATAGTCTACCTCTTTCCGTTGATACCAAAATAAGTACCAACATATACCTAGAAAAAATCATACCACAGAAAATAGGCGAAAATCAAATTTTGCGCTAAAGAAACGTAGGGATATCGGATTTTCATGCGGTTTTCTGCTCAAAATGATGGGATTTGGCTAGTTTTACATAAACGCAGAGTTTTAGAGCCACACTGTGCATAATATTTTCAAAAATGCACCATAAAATAAAGATTAAACGAGAACTTACCTGTTCGAAGTTTGATCCTTATTTTATGAATAATGGTGAGTGAGATGTAAACTGAGATACCCGAGTGCGCATGCGTAGTCATTTTTTAAAACAGGATGTGAGGCCAGAGAATGACCTTATTTCTGATAGCAATTAAGATTATAAACGAGAGACATTACCTGAATTTAGAGTTTGATGTTGCCATGGGCAGGGTGAGGAGGGCAGTTTACATCTCACTCACCATTATTCATAAAATAAGGATCAAACTTCGAACAGGTAAGTTCTCGTTTAATCTTTCTATTTTTTTCATAATACGTTCGCTGTAAACTGAGACCTTTAAAGCCTCTCTGGGCTCAGATCCTATAAATGTTCACAACACAATTTGTGTTTTTTTATAACTTTCTTTTCAGCATCAACACCACAATTGTGTTCAATGTTAACATGAGCAACATCATTTTAACTATAATCATGATCAGATGAGGTTGTGTTCAGCTTTAACACTAAATAGCTCTGAGAAACCATCCGTCTTTTAAATGGTCACCTTTTTGACCTATATGTTGTCTTTTGTGACAGTTGCATTTTTTATAATGGCCCTAGTATCTATACCCGCTGCGTCCAACACAGAACGCAACCAGCGTGATACAGTGTCCTTGGACACTGCTGCATGGGTTTTCTGAAACTTATGAATAATTGCTTAGTAGTTCCTCGGAGACTTTTGGTACACAGAAGGTAATGTTTTAACACTCTGTATACACATAATTGCCTATCTGGCGGGTAAGCTTGCAGATTCAGATGGAAGCCAGTATTACCTGGCTTGCTTTGCTTTACTAAGTCTGCAACAACAAAAAAAACATTGCATTGTTCTTTAACTTCATATTATCTATTCTAAGTAAGTGGAGGTGTCGGACTTATTGAGCAGACAACAAGGCAATAAGCATACAACAGTTTCACCGTTTAAATTCTAAGTTTCAGAGAGGTTACGGAGGACAAAACTTCGGAAAGATAATTAAGAACTACTCGAACATCCCATATTTTTTTAGCGAGGGGCGGGGGGTGCAAAAACAACATACCCTTTTACAAAATCTACTATTAGCGGGTGTGTACCCCACGTGTGTCAATGTTCCAAAACAAGGAGGGAAGCAACGGCACAACGGGCGTGTTTACTTCACTGTAACTATGAGTAGTTATAAAATGATAGTCAAAAAAAACTAAAAACTGTGGGAAAATGAGCTTGGAGTGGCGTAAAACTTTTATAGTGCAGAAATGAATCCACTTTCTGAATATGCTTGCATATACTGCTTCCTAGTGGAAATTCGCCAAGAACTTAAGATGTTGATGTAGGCTGTTGTTTTGGCAGTCTCGCTCCGTCATCTGGAAAGGATTCACTGATAATCTGGAACCAGCAAAATCCAGGGATTATGTAGTGGATGAGAATTTCTGATTAACTGGCAAGGTAACAATTATCAAATCTGCACACTGTTTTCATTTTGGTTTGGTACCAGTATTGAGTGGGCAGTTTGGCACTACTAAAATTCCCTCTGCTTTCTCTGATGCTATCTTTTGCAAACAACGCCCTATCAGGCAAAATGGGGGGAATGATAGTAAACAAGTTCGGACCAATCTAGATGTAAATGCATCAACAGCTGCAGCATCTGGATCAGGTTTCCAGGATACATAACGTGGTAATTGTGCATTGAGCCTGGATGCAAATAAGTTCTTTTATTAAGGCTTTTGTTGATTTTCCTAAATTAATTTTTGTTCAGATCTCTTCTGTTTTCTTTAAAATGCCGTGATTGTCGGTCTGCCAGAACATTTAAAACGCCAGGCAAAATGTTCAGCCGTTACCCAAATATTTCTAGAAATTGCACCATTCCCAAAAGGCCTTTGCCAAGGAATTGCATTTTGTGACTTGGTAACACCCATATTCTGAAGATAGCAACTGCAGTTGTAGTATACAACCGGTGCCAGTACGTGAATATTGTCTGATATTTGGCAGTAGTAGGATTTGATAGCAAAAAATGGGGCAAGCAGCTCAAGATAATTTATCCCATTGCATTCTGCAATTTTAAGTTCACTTCATTCCACTTACACCCGTGGGAGTGATTCTATGGTTTTGCCCCAACAATGACTTCAGTTTGCTTTTTCAAGACCCTCTATAACGTAGTGTGCATATTCAACAGTGGGAATGCTGCCCTACCATTTTCCCTCATCACAACTGCAGCATTTCGAATAAGGGGTGCTTTACATTGCTAATAGTTGTGAGGCACCTTGAAACAATTTCTTGTTTTTCTCATAAGGTAAAGTGAACGGTCATTTTTTATTAGGTGATACACAATCCAAGAAATGTGATTTCTTGTTTTGGTTCAAATACTGATTTATCGGGAGGCACTATGAACCTAAATTGTCCAGTTACCTTTGCAGGGTATCATGTACCGTAGGATTTTGTTTCTTTTTCGTTTGTAAAATTATGCAAATCAAGTTCATCGGTATATGCCATAACCATATGGACCTTTACCTCTAAGAATCTAGTGAACCAACATGGGGCCTAGAAATCTAGGCCATTTGTAATGCAATAAACCTGTTACAGCATGCCTTCCATCAGAATCAAGTACTTTGTATCAGATTCACTAATTGGAACAGAATAAGGAGGCATCTTGGAGAGCGACTGGACTGAAGCCATATATAGTCACCAGGGGAAGGGGACATAATGTGAATCCATTAGCAAATGTATCCATTTAAAATGTTTAAATTCAACATATTCATTTAGGCTCGATAGGTTCAAGAATAACCTCTAAAGCTCCCAGCTTTCTTCGGCCTAGCGAAGATGTTAGAGACATATTGCCCTTTCTCGGCAGTGAGTGAACAATCACTCCTTTTGATAGTAATTGATTTATTTTTATGTCTACTGCCTGCATTTCATTTATAATTAAGTCTATATGGCAAGGTATATTTGGTGGTCATGAGAAGGAGAATGGTAGAACCCACAGGCCTAGTATCTGCAAATTCAATATTGCATGTGATGGCATTCAAAATAAAAAGGTCAGAGGTATAAATTCCTCACTCATGGATATATGTGATTTCAGTCCGCCCTCAATTGACAGAATTTGCTTGATGGTTATATTCAGATGAAGATGTTTGATTTGACTTACCTACCTCCTCTGGGGGGTAGTAGGGTCGGGCAATCTTCACGCTGTTACTGTGAAGTTCTCTACTTCTGTTGGCTTGAGTCTAGAATTTGTTTTTGGTTTTGGCGGGTTGGGCACATTTTACTCTGCTCGTCTCTGCTGGGAAGCGGGCGACATGCCCCTGCGGCGAATAAGCTTGTTTCTCCGCGGTTGGGATTCATACCTAAAAGGGGGGAGTCGGCCTTGGCGTCTTTGTGGCATTCTGGCAAAATCTGGGGGAGTATGAACCATACGGGTGGAATCTTTGCCTCCCAACACTAGGGTGAAGTTTCACATTAAGCGTCCAGCTGATCGCTTTTTTGTGTTCTTCATCCAGTTCCTTGACAATTTGCCCAATATCTCGACAGATACTTGTTGGCCTTTACGCGGGGCGCGCCGACACAAGTGAGAATTCTCCGGTTTGAGAAGCTCTTCCTGAGACACAGCAGCTCAAATTGGGCATTTGCCAGTAATGCCAAAGCGTGTTGAGTATCACTGTCGGTATCCGCCGCCTTGCTGTCTGCACCAATGCTTGTAATCCATTAATGAGGGGGAGGCGCTGGACAAGCTGAAACTTTCAAGTCCGTGAGAGCGGGCTAAGAGGAAAAGCTTCCCAAATGGTGGGGGGGGTTTAACTTTGGTACATCAACTCCTCAGCATCATGCTTGGGTATGCGGGGTACTTCGTGTTTGTGTAAGTCTCTGCTAGTGTTCCTTCTGCGATATTTGTATGCCGAAGTAGTTCAAGCTAATAGACATAGCCTCATCATTTGGGTGACAAATGGCGTAGGCAGTAGGCAGCAAATCTGCAGCAAATCCAATATTCTCAACTCAGCTGCTACCGGTGCTCTATATCTGCGTTAGCCCTTATCGGCGGGATTATCCACTAAGTCAGCTGCTACAGCAGCGCCAGCCTCGCTCGTTTCCGAGATTGAGATTAGGATCCTGGGGAATCATTAGTTGCATATCAGTGAGCATCTTCAAAAAATCGTCCTCATCGGCGGCGAATTCACCAACCATCGCTTACAAAACATCGTCGAATTTTTTAGAGCAAAATGTTAAACAAGCAGTTTCTTGCTTTTGCACACCGCCTTCGAGATGACTACGTATGCTCAAGGGTATCTCAGTTTTTACAGCGAACGTATTATGAAATAAACTATCATTGGGTGGCAAACCACCCCCACCCTTCGACTTTGACGGCATACCCTAACCCTCGCTAAAATGATCGGAAAGAGTGAGAGAACGATTACCTACAGTGTGAGTCAAAAAGAATAGGACCGTGACTGATTATTTTTATCAAAAAACTAATTGAGCTTGAAAACAAAGTTTACATATTCGAAACAGGCATGTTCTTCCGCTCATTATAAGAAAAGAACCACCGAAATTTATAATTCCTAACCATTGTTATGCCTGTTCTACTGAAAGAACCCAATTGTCAAGCTGTCCACGGAATGCTGAATGCTTTGAATAATGTGTGGCGAGTACCTGGGGTATGACTGGGTCATTGAAATGTAAATGAGTCTGCACAAAATCAATAATAAATAAAATAACCAATCTGAAGGTATTTTCAAAACAAACTTGGCATATTCGTTGAAAGGTATTAGGTGTCACGGCCCCTTCATATCCAGATGTACAACAATCTTTTATAGTTGAAACTTACTTGCAGACCCATTCTCCCGTTGAGGTTCAGAGACAGTTTGCTTTGCAGTTCTGGCAAGCAAACCGTACACCTTGCAAACAGGTCAGGAAATTCCATGACTATGGAACCATCAGGAACCGACAACATTAAGCATCAGGGAGAAGAAGGACTGCCAGGTCCCAAGCTAACATTGCTCGAGTGAGACAAGCTAGCTCTAAGAATGAACCCAAGAATCAGCTACAGTTCCGTGGACAGCTTGATAAATGGGTTCTTTCGGCAGAACAAGCATAATAATGGTTAGGAATGATGAATTTCGGTGCTTTTTTCTAATGCCGGAAGAACATGCTTTTTTCGAATATGTAAAACTTTTCTTATCAAGCTCAATTATTTTTTGGATAAAAATAATCAATCACAGTCCTATTCTTTTTGACTCACACTGTAGAAGCTTTTTACAATTTTTTTTTTCGCATTTTAGCGCACCGGATCGAAGTTCACTAGGGCCCCGTTGACGAGGGTTAAGTCAAGCTGATTTCTTGCGGAACAAAACAATCTTTCACCTGTCTATTGCAAAATTTACCTTTTCTTTACCTTATTTAGTCTTGTAATGTCAAATATTGTTTCAAATTTTATTGATAAAATTAAATAGATGATACCTTTCAATACCAAAGCAAATGTCCATGTACATATGATTTATATTGATGTTGTATAAAAGAAAACTTTTCAATATTGTAAGCCAACATCTTGCGGAATCGTCACAAAAAAAGTAATATAAGATTACAAATCTTAGAATAAACCTGCTTCCAAGGAAACTGCAACTACTTTAGTTATTCATGAGAATTTGTCCATTTGCACAATTTATTTTTGAAATGGGGAGAAGTATAAAACAGTCCTGTGGTCTCCTCCTCTTTGTAACTACTCGCCAGTGAAGCTAATCTCTACACCACTTTTTCCATAATATCCCACATCATGACTAGAGGCCAGCAAAAGCCTTTTTCTAAGATATGCCTAGATTATAGCTTCATCGAATGCGGAGGGGGTTTTCAAATCGTGCTCGCATCTCTCCTGTTCAACATCTACACCAGCGACCAAACAAGGAGTACAAAAACCTGTCGCCTCATCTATGCAGACGATTCTTGAATTAGCGCAACACTTCACGTGTTGTAGAATCGATAATCTCCAAAGCTTTGGATGACCTCACTCTTATTATGAGTAAAACCACCTACGTCAAAATCTGTCCAAGACAAGGGTGTATGCTTTCCATCTAAAAAACCGTGGAGCCAAACGTCAGCTTAAAATAACCTAGTCTGGAACACTCCTGGACCACTGTGACAATCCTGTCTTCCTAGGAGTTACCCTGCACTCTATCTTATAAGACCCACATCAAGAAGACCAAGAGTAAAGTTTGTTCACGGAATAACATCTTGAACAAACTCACTGGCATAAGATAGGGTGCTCGCCCACATACAATAAGATCGACGGCGCTCGCTCTGTGCTACTCAAGTGCATTTGACCAGTTTCACGACTAACAATATACTTTTTACGACTCATATTTATATAATATTGAATGGCTTTGAGTATGATACAAGAATATATTGCACGAGCTAGAAAAATATTGTACGAGTCGAAGACGAGTACAATATTTATCATACAAAAAAGCCATTCATTATTATTATTATTTAAATATCAGGCTGACTCAAACCAAACCTTGCGTTGACAGCGTTGTAGTCCAACTGGCGAACGATACAGTGTTTTAATAATGGCGTTCTCGCTAAATTGCCCGGATGCGATACAATATTAAAAAAGAATATTGTATTGCATCCGGGGACTTTTACCAATACTGTACAAATACAAAGATTTCTTTGCACCACTCGGAAGCCTGATATAAATAATATGTTTTTTTATTGTTGGATACGCGTCTTTTCATGAAAAAAAATAACATTAACCGTTAATTAGATAATTAGGTTGGGTCAGTCCCACTCCCTTGTCCACCAACGGGAGTATCAATAAAAATATTACTAAAACAAGTAAAATGAAGAATATCTTTCCTTTTTAAGTATTTATATATTTACCTAATTAAACAATAAATAATAATAGAAATTTAAAGGCTGACTCAGAAATTTTCTGATGAGGGCGCCCTCAATTTTCAAATAAATGGTGTTTTTTGCATGTACATAATGCTTGTCCATATACTAATCACTGTGTGAAATAGCTAAGCTCAAATCGAAGTCCTTCATATAGAAAATCACATCTTGTTTAAAAATTCCGGATCTGGAAATTTTGTTATACACAGTAACCTATGGCACTGTTATATACACATAAATGTCTACTGCATCAAAACGAAAAATCCGATTCATCTCAAACTTTGCGATTGAGCATTCTAGTAATAAAAGCCCCATGCTGTGAATTCTCGTTGTATTTTATAAGCTTTGAGATAATTTATTTTTTTTATTAAAATTATTTTTATCTAGTGGATATTACAGCATCGATAATAGACACGCGTCTAAAATACAGATATACCCGTTGGCGGTGCCCAAAGATAAAGGTCATATATCGACGATGGCTTGTTAAAGGTGTATTTCGTGAATCAAGTATCTTCTGTTTTATTTATGGTTCGCTAGGTATTCTTCAGGAAAAAACTTCCCAACATTTCTGTTTATGCTGATCTTGCATTTCCGTCTTACGAGCAAATGCTTTTACAGCGTGCCCCCCCCCCTTTTAGGAAAAAGCTTGTCGTTGAAGCACCGTAAATAGAAAACAACATGATAAAATCAAATATTTTGACTTCAAATAAATGTGCTTTATATAAGTGTGCTTTATTTTGTAGGTTTGGTACAAAACCAACTGATTCGCTTCTCTGTTTTTAAAGACATTTACAATTATGTAAGACATGCAAACGTATTTATTCCAAAGTTGAAAAGTTGTTTCTACAATGTGACGCAATAAAATATAACGCTTAAAGAGTAGTCTTTAACAAAAATAAAAGAGTAAAATGTCATGTTTTACTGAAAAAAAATACAATATCACAAAACAACTTTTGTCCATTCTAATGGCATCACCACAAATCTGTACATGCAGGAATTGAGTGCATCTTAATCCTTCCAAATGCACAAAACATTTAACAAAATGAAAAAAAAATATTGTGATGACACGGATAATCCTTTTCATTTACTATCTTAGCGAAAATATTATCCTGTCTTACTTTCCACGGCAAATAACAAATAAAACATTTAAAAGTTGTATTTCAATATGAATTCAAGTGGAATTAATTTCACCACTGTTGAATCCAGTGGAGGGGCTCAGGAGACACGAGCCACCTGGTAATTTTGCTAATAGTATTGAAAACCAACCTATTTGGTTATATACTACGTGAATCAAAAAAATTGTGCAACGATTGCAGATGACCTTGACCTTGATAAAGTCACTGAATCATAGATTTGTTGTTGTTTTAATAAAGCAAATCTAATATACTTCCAAATGTTGAAAAAATGAAAGAAAACGATTAAAAAATAAGCCAGATATGACCAATTGTGTAAGTACAGCCCTTTTCCCTTCATTCCAATGGGATTTACACAGTTAAGCAAGAATAATTGCATTATGAAAGTAATGATGACCCATGCTATTTTGTTTAAATGATCTATGAATAGCCATAATCTCCTTCATTGATCTTCAAAAAGAATTTAATGTTCACACAAAATCTCACCAAATTATCCTGGAGTGTAATGAAGAGGGTTTCAATACTACTACTGTAATCCAGGTATAGATACAAGTTATGCCAATTAAAGGGACTAAACTCTTTGCAATATCCTAAACAATGGGAAGATCTTGTTTTCTTGCTCTGCAACAGGTGAATTTGTGTTTGGATTCGTCATATCAGTTGGCACATTGGTATAAATAAATTCATTGATTAATCCGTAGTTGAAATAATCAAGAAAATGTAGCATTAAGCTTGACAAAGGCATCATGATATTGATATTGTACATACTCATGTGTGTAAATCCCATAGGAATGGCGAGAAAATGGATGTGCTTACAAATTTGGTCATATCTGGCTTATTATTTAATCGATTTCTTTAATTTTTTCAACATTTGGAAGTATATTAAATGTGTTTCATAAAACCAACAACATATCTATGATATAGTGATTGCATTAATTAAGGTCAAGATCATCTTTAATCCTTGCACAATTTTTTTTTGATTCACGTAGTATATTAGCTTCTCGGCCTAAGTAATTATATATTTTATATATCGTGAAGTCTGTCACTAATGTTTCACCTGTCTTACGTAATTGCATATTTCTTTAAAACTAGTAAAGCGAATCATTTGATTTTGCTAGATAATGAACAACTCTTTTCACTCCAAGTAAACATTTTGATTTCATAATGCCTTTTTCAAATTATGACCCTCCAACGACAGGGTATATATTTAGGGGGGTGGGCACACTGTACATAGTGTCACATAAATCACTGTGGTATAATTTGTGCCTGTTTACGAAAATAAAACACAAAATAGCGAATATCAAGAAGAGGTCATCGAATTTGTACGTCGTATTAGTAACACTAAGTATAACCGTTCACATCTTTTAAGATATTTAAATCGCTAAGAGATTTAACTCTCTTAAAAGAGAGTAGAGAATTAAACCTCTCTTAGTAAGTCGGAGGGACAAGGCTCTAAATCATGGAATACCTATAAATGACTGTTAATTTAAATATCAGTGTTATTGAACTTGTACAGAACTTCGAAGGATATGTCGTAAAACGTCCTTCTTGCCAAGTTAAAGACTAACAAACTGAAAAAATAGCCTTCAGAAACTCCAAGATAGGATAGTTTGAGTGTGTTTAATAGCCTGAACATCCAAGGTCATTCATGTTAATTCATATACATGCACAGTTCATTGATCCGTCTCCTCGCGCATTATCGTCGCTCATACTGCATCATTTAACAATGAGGAAAAATAACTGCCAAGGTTGCTATTCAAGGTATATACCTTTTCTTCTTAAAAAGCTGTACTGCTCACGACCTATTATTGAATGAACTATTTCAAGAACTGTGTATACACGTACAAACGATGACACTGTACGATATCACGTTTTTTTTTCTTTGATTTGGATTATTCCAGGCTACAGACCACGTGATCTTGTTATATTACCAATTAATCAATCAATTTTTGTTCTTCACAAAATACAGCAAAATGATGATTATTAATATGAATGATATTGTACAGTGAAAAAATAACAATAGGATTAATAAAAAATCCTCATGAATAAGTGTAAATTATAAAGCATCTTTATGAGAGAACCTGAAAATAAAACATGAAATGGCTATGCATAAAAGGAAAATAGTACTTGACAGAACTGTATCGTGTAAAAAAGCAACTGGATTACAAAGAGACTGCATGCTGTACCAGTGATGAATGAGGTAACTGCTAAACGCAAGGCGGGAGGGTGCAGTGACCTCTCAAAATTACATACCAAACTAATGAAATAATATTAACGGAGCGGCCGAGCTTTGAAAAGTGCTCTAGTTTTCCGAGTTAAAGGATAAATATATGAGATTTAAGAAAATAATGGTTGTGGTTGAAATATTTGGTGGCAGGAATGATTTCTAGGCCGAAAAATGCAGTTTGGGCTGCAAATTAAGCGATTTTTTTAAAGTAAAAATATTACAATTTTATTTTTATGGTATCTTTTTGTTATTAATATAGGCTTTATACATTGTGGTGACATGTGATAAAAAGGGTGTTTTTTTAGGAAAAAGTGATTTTGGGGCTAAAATTCTAGAACCTTTATAAAATTCTAGACCCTTTGTATAAAACAGAAATCTATAATATAAATGTCAGAAATTGATAGTATTAAAACATGATTCAAATTTGTTTTGCTAGAAATGAATAAATCTGGATTTTCTTAAGTTTTTAGCTCAAAAACGTGATTTTTTTACCAAAAAACACACCTGCCACCAAAGTTTTTGACCACAACCATCATTTTTTTTTCAATATTTATTACTATCTTTCGAATAGAAGTGGTTGCGTTTTGTTGTACCGAGGGGAGGTGGGGTTGTCGACAATTTTGCTGTCCAAGGCGCTCCACTATATCATACAAGGAACAAGATAATACAAGTTGACAGTTTGAAGGAAAGAAAAGAGATGAATCTAGGAAGGACTGACAGCATCATATGAGCTTATCAATGTTTTTTTTTCATGTTGGTTTTGAAGGAAATAAGAGAGGGGCAGTTTTATTTGGTTGAAGTTTTTAGATGGTAAGTTGGACCAGAGCAAGGGGCCTTGGATTTTGGGTGTATTATTTGCCAGAAGGGTGTTAACCTTTTTTATATAATGGGGGTGGGTATATTTGCAATCCTTGTTTCATTATGGTGAGTGGGAGTATGGTAGTTGAAGAAATTATCATCAATAAGATAAGGTAATAGGTTATGTGTAAATTGGTACATAAAAGTAGCAAGTTGAAGCTTGTAAATACCATAGGTAAATATCATATATGTTTTTAACCGTTTCTAGACAAGTTTTTCCTGCTGAATCTGAATCCGATGGATGCCAGATGAAAAACTTTGAACATTTTCGAAGAAACGCAAAAATCCAAAATGGCCCCCAAAACACTAAAACCCATCTGTTAATTGCTCAATAGTTGTGTTTGTGTGCCTGTCCAGTCAAAACACCCATTGTGACCAAATAAAATGACTCATTAACCACCTAGTTAAGAAATTCAATATGGCCGCCAATACAACAAAGCATCTGATATTTATCTACCTTTGAGGGAAGAATGGTAACTTGGTATATATAACTATGCTTTAGCAATCAATATATTAATTGAGATCATTATGAATAGCTTTCAATAATTTGATAATCAATCAAATTACTAAACTGTTCAAGATGGCTCCAAAATGGCAAAATTTATTACTAAATATAGCCAAGAGCTGTAATGTGTGTGTATATCACTATAACTCATTCAAAGCAGTTAAGATAGCATAACA
>JAMKCH010038314.1:0-12967 GCA_023653785.1 Ophioderma brevispina | reverse complement strand
GTGATCTGTGCTAAGCAAGCTTGACTCTGGAGCAAAGGGTCCTTGGTTCTAATCTCAGTGAGACCACGTGCTGGATTTAAATTCGGGAACTCAATTTGGATTTAATTGTATGTATAAAGATATTGATTAAAACCTGAATACCAATCTCTCCATGAGTCATTGAACATGGGACCAAGGATCATGAAGCTTGCACTTCCCCACCCGTGTGGTGTGTTGCGCTTTTTTTTTTCTTTTTTTTTTATAGTTGTGTTTGAAGGTTGCAATATGGCGCTTGTTAAGTGCTGCCTACCAAGTTTAGTCGCTAGTAATTGTCATTGTTAAAAAAAGGTCTACGCAATGTGGCTAAAATTTGAGATTAAATAAACCTTGATTATTATTTATTTATTTATCCTTCATCGTTCATTCGTCATCTACCTGTCAGGCTGCGAACTGCTGATTACCTCTCTGTTAGATTGATTTCCACTATTTCATCTCGTCCCCGTTAAAACTCTTCCTCCTACTGATGTTGTTGCTATGTAAATAACAGCTGTAATTTCACAGGAAACAGTCTTAAAAAATCATCAACTAAACCTAAAACAACCAAAACGAAAAAAAAAAAACAACAACAATACACTCATCTGCTCCTGACAATTAGTCTTGTAATGTAAAACTGGGTAGGGTTTGCGTTTAAATACCGGTTGTTCGTTGATTCCCGCTATACCCAGTGGGATCAAAAAAAGAAAGAAATTGCTTTAAAATACTCATAAAATGGGGTATTCCTTTTATCTCGTTAGATAGCATATTGATCAACTAACCACGGGTATTGCTTTATGATGCACATGCGTAACTAAATAATAAGTTAGTCCTATCACATACAACGAGTAATCTGCTATAGTAGATTTCAAAATAAGTTAGACCATTAAAAGTTGTAGGTCGATCTGTCCATTCACCGTAAAAGGTAAGAGGAATTATTTAATGGACAAAGGTGAAAAAGTTTATGATACTCATACAATATCTAGTAATGTAGACTAGGTGAATAAATGTGAGCTCATACATATTTCTCATCTAAATGATGGATGTTTCAATTGAAGTAGCAGGATGAAAACACCAGCAATTTATTCCATTAAAAGTTGTTGTTATTTCGAACATAACCTTCCTTTGACACTGCAAAAAAATATCATTCCCTTTTATCGCAGCATTGGAGAAATATGCATCTATATCAATACAAAAACACAATTAAGTTTGTAATAGGGTCATCAAAAATTGCAACTTGTATTAAGAGATTAGGCACAAACCGGATTTGATATCCGGTCAACAATGACATAAGTCTTCAATCCCACTTAACTGGACCATTGTATTTCATAAAGAAGTGCACCAGTTTCCAGTAAGCCGATTCTGTACAGGGAACCTTGCAGCATGGGCACAATATGTTTGTAATGGCAAAACAAATGCCTAGTCTATGCATGGCCGGGGAGTTGAACCCCATATCAATACCACACTCGTCCGAATATGCAATGCGTCTCACGTTAATTTATCTACTATAGTAAACACCCAATCAAATTCATATCCTCAAAATTTCATGTTGAAAAACTTACATTGGAACGCGAAGTATGTGTTAGTGCAATATGAGCTTAAATGTATGACTGAGAACGAACTTAAGTGAAGGTTCACTTTGATCTAATAATATTAATCGTAATTATAATATCACCGGGCCTTTTACCAAAGATCAAGTGCAACGCCAAGATTATGACGCTGCCACGTTCGCTTAGAAATATATGTGCACCTCATCTCCTGTATTGATTCATTTAATTTAGCATAACATATCCATAAATGACAGGAAAAAGGTATATAACAGAACATTATGCAATAGTTTAAAGAGAAAAGTACAATTGAAAACTGTTTTAGATGAAATAGATGAGCCACAGCTGTTGTGAAAGTCTTTTTATTATGACAAAACGAGATTAAAACAAAAATCCTCAATGGCGACAGACTTTTGACAACTGATTTGGAGTAGTTATGCCACTAGCTATATTCTGTGTGAATTTGGTGAAATTCCATGTCGGGCAAAGATGATTTTTCATAAAATCTATTCTACCGTCTTTCTAATGGGAAATAGGCATATAGGGCGCTACCTAACATATAAAAAAAACCAATTACGACCTTTGCAGGCCGTATAATGTCATGGTTCTTGCATGGATTTTCTGTTTTTTTGCGGAGGTAATATCTCTTGCACGTCCCTGACTTATATCAGTTGACAAAATTGTGTCGCCATTGTTTAAAATTGCTCTAAAATTTAAAAGAGACAATTTTCACGGGGTCAAACAGCTGTGGAGCGATATGATATGCTATGGACCAGATAAGGGACAACTCCCGTGGGGGCTTATAGTTTCTTGCTGGCCCCTGTAAGACATCACAAGTAAATAATTTATACTAAAGAGTACACATATAATACAAATACAAATAAAATAATTAAATAAAAATATAAATATGTTATGCCTGTAACGCAGTCCAGCCCAGAGGTTTTAGGTTAGACGAACGAGATACCAATAGTTGAATACGGGAAAATTCAGAGAAAAAGATAACTTTTGAAAATAATGAAATCTGCGGAGCACGTTGTTGCCGGGTAGCCCCAAGGAGAGGGGTAAAGTTACTATGGGTCAAATATTTGAACTGCTTCTAAATCGAATGAAATATAGCTTAAATTATTCCTTAGTTACCCAGGGGTAAACAGTCAATTGGTCATATCTTTGTTGGTGCGTCCTTTTCCAGATATTTGGGAAAATCGCTAAGGTCATTTGTTTTATTCAAGAAAGGTCAACAATTGTAATACAATATTTCATTGTTAAAAAATATTAAAAAACATATTAATGATATTGATTCAAATATGCTTTTTATTTTGCCTAGGGTTGGTTCCCTTTCATAGGGAGGGGTATATTGTCCCCGTCCCCTAGAGTCCTACAGGGAATTTTGAACCCCGTCCATGATATCAACAAGGAGATGCCGAAAGTGCAAAAGCCATTTCATATTTGGATTCAGTATCATTAAAATTTAAAAAAATAATTTTACAAACAATCTGGGTATTGCAAACGGGTGACCTTTCTTGAAATAACCTACCAAATGACCTTTAGCCTATTTTCCCAAATTACTTGAGAAAGGGAGCACCACACGCGTGTGACCCAATGACGTTTTACTCCTGCCTTACCTAAGGATAATTAGCTATATATATTAGATTTAGAGCAGTTCAAACATTTGACCCCCATAGTAACTTTACCCCTCTCCTGGGCTACACGCAACAACGAGTTGGTCCCCGGCAGACTTTCATATTGCAAAAGTATATTTTTCCTGAATTTTCCAGTGTTCAGGTATTGGTATCTCGTTCGTCTAACCAAAACTTCGGGCTGATGCTCTAATGTAACAAAATAAAACATCTGAGCAAAACAAACATTTAAAGGAAATTACCGGATACGGGAATAGGAGAGGGGGCAGACTGTCAAACATGTCTTGCTGGGTTTGTTATCTGTTGGATAGGATGGGGATAGAGATAGAAATGAGGGGGTAGAGAAAGAAAGGAAACGCGGGGGGGGGGGGCGGGCGGCGGAGTAATCATTGTGAAATGTACTGGTTAATAAAATGTTTTTGTTAGTTGAGATTTAAAAGTTTTAAAAGTATGAATTTTTGCTTCTGTTTCAGCCACCTCCCGTTTACGAATGGGCGTTTGCATTTGTTTGAATTTGATGGCGAACACGTAGACTTTAAGAATGAAATGTTCCGGATACAACTTCGGATGTTTTTCTTTATTGGGCCTTCACTTTTAGAAGATATGTAGTAAAAAAAAACTCTATCATTCAGTCAGAAAACAATGTTAAAAGAAATGACGAACAGTAAGGGGATCAAATCTGGCTGCTTAGTTATCTGTTTATTACGTGGGTATGGTAGGTTAATTCTTTGGAGCTGCGATCCGTTGTTGTAGGTCGACTATGGCCCTTCTCCCGGTGGTTGAGTGGCACTCCCGTAGGAGATAGTGTGGAATGGAACCGATTCTTGTGGCTAGTACACTCCTGCAACATAAAATGATATGCTTGAGTGGAGTAGATTTGTACACTTTTAATTAAACATTATTACATGTTTTCCTGAATATCAATCAATTGCAATTGTTTTCAATGTCAACAGCTGGAATCTGTTTTTTCGAGTTTGGGAGGTTTCCCTAACGATCAAAGTCCATCACTGTACCAAGGAAGCATCGGTTAAATATGACATCGTACTGTATCATAAATATGTACTAACTCATGGATTAATTGCAGGACTTTTCAAAATGAATCTCCGTGCAGATCTTTACATGGAAGACAGTCTTTGAAAAGTGTAAATTGGATCTATTTATTTTGAAGGTAGTACCAATTGTTTTGGAAAATAAGAACAAATACCAAAAACCAACAAAAAACCAATAAAACACAAGAAATGAAAACAAAAACAAATAAGGAAGAAATACTTTCCTGTTCATAAAACAAGGCGATTTTATTTTTCCAAAAATTAATACTATCAGTAGTCTGAAAGAAGTCACCTCCAAATATCGTCCAATTACAGTCGAGTTTTAATAAACAATACCTTACGAGCCATTGTCCTTTTCAGGGTGTCCAAGTGGTTACTGCAAAAATGGAGGACATTGTGTATTCAAACAAGCATCTACTGAGATACATGCATGTAATATGTTGTCAGGAGATCTTAAAGATGCTGGTTCTCCTACTACTACTACTACACTACTACTATACTACTACTAATACTACTACTACTACTACTACTACTAACACTACTACTCCTACTACTACTACAATATTATTCTGCTACTACTAATAGTAGCAGTAGCAACAGCACCATTAGCAGTGGAGTAGTAGTGGTAGTAGTGGTAGTAGTAGTAGTATAGTGACGCGGCAGGGAGCAGCAGCAGTAGTAGTAGCAGTAGTATATAGAGTCACTGTTGAAAGTAATTGTCATAATTTGTTTGCGAATCATTTGTTTTAGTGTATGATTGTACTTAGTAGCCGTGGACGTTAGTAGTGGTAGTAGTGGTAGTATAGTGTAGTAGTGACCGGCGGCAGCGGCGCACGCAGCAGCAGTAAGTAGTAGTAGCAGTAGTGTAGAGCACGGTGAAAGTAATTGTCAATATTTGTTTGAGAATCAATTTTGATAGTGTATGATTGTACTGCAAAGATATGATGGTCCCGCAACTTGCACTTTTTGATTTGAACTGAGGGGATCCAACACCCAGACAGCGACGAATTCGGAAACGTGTACGTTAACGCCATTACCGTACGGATAATAAAGACGGAATAAACGAAAATACTGTTTATAATTAATACTCGAATACTAAATCCATCCCGCGGGGTTGGCATATAAAATGACCGTTTTCTAGTGTTTGCAACCTGTATGCTTTCATTCCAATCAAATACCAAGTCTTCTTAGCTCGGCTAGCCAAGCATCCGACCAAGGCGGGTATGCTAGTACAGTTAGAAACCATAAGCCTAGGAACTTCTACAGTGATTGAACGTTTTTATTTGGGGTTCCACCTCCACCCCGGGCTAAGTAAGATTAATGAGTTACTACTGCTAATTGGTTGATGTTTAGGATTGTATCAACAATAATTTGAAGACTAATAAATTCTATATGATGAATGCCTACGAATCATTGTAACATTTTGTTGGATATTGTTAAAGACTTATGACAAGAAAAAATGAACATGAACCATAAATATGTGACAAATCCACCTTTTTGGGATGCCCACATTAAACAAACACGACCATTTAACACTGTAAAATTAAGGGCCAAAGGATGTTTGGTTGGAAGTTATGAGCGAAAATGTACCCCATTTTGGTCGACCAATATTAATTTTACACAGATCTCTATGGGGCTTACCAAAATCACGTTTTTAGCTCTCACATGAAAACGGATGGAAATATCGGCGCGAAACTTACAGATGGGGGTTTTAGAGGGGTGAAGGCCAATCTACAAGATGAAAACTTCATAATCTTAAATCGGGACATCCCCTTTAACCATTGTATATATTGATACTTGTGACCTGAAGTGAATGGCCCAAATATGTCATAAATCATATTATTGCACTAAGTTCATTCGTTATGGATTTGAATTTTTCTCGTGGCTCCGGTTCACAGTAATGGCCAATTTTTGAGTTTTCACTTAAAACCTATAAGATTTTATAGGAAGGTTGAACAGAGTCACTCTAATTGTGTTTTAATTACATCTCTACTTAGACATACCTCCATAGACAACCAAATTAATTTGTGCTTGTATTTCAGGGGACAACCACCAAAATGGTCAAATTCCCAAATGGCCGTTCACCCAAAAATACATGCCCTTTTGTTTTCAGCTGCCATTTTAGCTATGTAGAAGCCTGTGAATTGTTATTTTGAGTCTGTTGGGCACTAGTGACACTTTAGTACATGAAAATAAAGTGTAGCAGAGTACTGAAAAAAACTTATATGGAGCAATCCAAATTGAGGTTGGACATGACATTTTCCGTTCACAATGAATACCAATGTGATTCAATTACACCGACGCTCCTGTGGTGGAGATATGTGGCTTTTATTGTATATTTACAAAACATCCTTCATGATAATGCCCACTCAAAATTATATGATGGTCCTAGAAATTAATTTCAGATACTATGGTTAATCGAAATCTTGTCCACACTTTCCGTTCCACAATCGTCACGTCCCACACTTTTGCAGAAAGCCCTGTTGTCTTTTGAAGTAAGCTCTAGTTTGTTACTTACTCTCTAAGAGCACTTTCACTGTACTAGTAAAGTATAAAAGTTTTACAACCACTGTAAAAGGCTTGGCTCCGATTCACACATTAAATTTCCATTCACACAAGTCACGTCCAAACACAATTTTGTAGTCCAAACACATGAGTTGCATATCTTAAAAATGAGTGAGGTCTGCAATTGGATTTTCAGTAGTTTCAAGTTATTGCATGGGTTTGTGAACTAACAACTTACTTTGAAGTGTGATCAGATTTTGCCTATTTTCAAAAAAAATTGCCCTGTTCACATAATTTGCCATTTGTCACGTCCAACGCGAGCTTCAATCAAGCAACCATCCAAATTTCAACAGTGGAATGCTTGGAAGAGCATGAGGATGAAACAAAGCATTCACTAGGTAAGTTGTGTGATCCATCTTTACAAAGCTTAAAGTTAGTTTTGTTATTAATTAATGTCAAAAAGGTAAGAATGTTAATTCAAAATTCCGTTCACATGTCAGTCAACAATTTGGCCGTAAAGTCATATCTGATAACTCAATGGGCACTGTTTGCTTGCATTTGGTTACAAATCACTCCAAAAATACAAACTATCAATCCAGGAAAAAATCACTCTGCTATGTTAGTTTTTTGATTTTATAAATAAAACTTTTGTAATTGTCAAGAACATGTTTTTGGATAAAATAGAAGCAAAAAAATGTCATAAAAATTGAAAAATTAGCATTAGGTTCATATAAGTTGGAATTGCCTGAAGGTACATACTTCACATTTATAATAAAGACAGTGCAATTTATTTTGGCCATTAAGCTAAATTTCCATAAAAAAAACCTATTTGCATTTTACAGAAATGGCTCATTTCCAACTTTCTGATACAAAAAGTATAAAGGAGAAAAGATAAGGTGTGCTTCTATTTTTTCCTTAAAATATATAGTCTTCCACACATTTAAAAACATATTACAAAGGCTTGTCACTAAGTTTGAAAAGAAATGAACCCCCAGTCGCCACAAAGTTGGCAATTACTGTGAAACGGGCCGCCCAAAAAAAAAAAAAAAAAAACCCAGAGCAAAATAGAAGCAAGGAAGAGAGAAAATAACCCCACAGAAACCCAGAAAAAAAAAAGCACGCTTTTCCTGGGGACGACTACGATAGCGTGCAGTTTAAAGGCTGCCTCAGCGACTTAAACATATAATTATTTTGTGTAATCTTCAAATGTCACTAGAACTAAAGAGAGTAACCTAAATGTACAATTCCAAAGTTTGAGATGATCGTATCTTTTTGTTTTGATGCAGTAAACATAGTATTATGTGCCCTAGGATACTGTTGTAATAACATAATTCCGAATCCGGAATTTTATAACAAAGTTGTGATTTTTCTATACGAGGACTTTGAATTGATCTTAGCTATTTAAAGATGACCACTGGACTTTGAAAAAATATTGCGCCCTCAAGATTTCAAATCGAGATTTTGGCATGGTTGTAAAGCTTTTATATACAAAAGCCCTCACCTGAAATGATTAAGACCAATCATCTTCCTTATGGGGTAAACATAACGATTTTGTCATTTAGCGTCGCCGGCGATGCGAAATTCAAGACGAAGAAATGGCTTTTGACACAAGAACACACACTCCGTATGCATGTTTCTCACGCTATCACACTGTTGACCGGTCGATAACCTTTGTGGTTTTAATATCAGGAGTACATCAAAAATATTCATGTAATATACACCTTTGGTGATTACAGTTATGTGAAACTAAAATTGGCCTACACATTACCGGTTTCTCTATCCTCCTATCAATGTCCCTATCTGTTTTGGTGTATTTTATTTTGATGTGTAAAATATATCTCTGTCTCGACGTCATTTGACAGCAAATTGAAGAATTTCATATTTTGTGAAAATGGTGCCAGTTTCCGCTTTAACATAGTGTTTAGTATATGGACACGCATTATGTTTGGCAAAAAACAGTTTGTTTGAAATTGAGGGCGCCCTCCTCAGAAAATCGTCTGCAATTCAGCCTTTAAATCTAGGTTTTTTTTTAACTTTTGTATTTTTTTTTTTTTTAATTTTTTAGGTTTTTTCTTTTTTTAATATAAAAAACAATCATTGCAAATTGAGAGATAAAAAAATCTGTCATTTTAAGTATTCCTTTGTTTTTTGCCTAGTAGGAGATGCATTTGTATTTGCTCGATTGACTCAATGAAAGGTTAACTTCTAAAAAAAAAGTTGAGATTTTTCTTTTATCTCACCGTTTGAACTAAGACTGTAGTATGTGTGCCTTTATAAGTCATATTGTGCAAATCTACTTTGTAGAAATTTGAGGTTTGTGTTTTCTGTCCATAAAGCCACTGAATTACCACACATGACCCTATGGGGCCACCGCATTTTTAAACAATTGCGCAAGCCTCATAACGTCAGAATCAGCTGAAATTTGTAACTGATTTTGTTTTGGGGGGGGGGTCAAAACATTTCAAAATTTTGAGATTTTAACGATTTTTTATCCCATATTGCTGATATTTGGTGATTTTTTTTGCCCCAAATCGCTGTTTTTTTGGCAAAACTTTGGCCATTTTTCTTTTTCTTCTTGCAGGGCGAAACTGAGGAGAAAAAAAAGTCATTTCCTCCTTCCATTCTCCCCTGGTGCCACCACTGCAATGCAGTTTCAACTGTGGTCCACCATACCACTTACCCAAGGCTTAGATACGATCCCACGATTGACCTCTAATGACCCTGTCAACCTTTGAACCCACTCTCTCAAACTTGGTTAGGTTACCTGGTAAATTGTGCATCTTTCTTGCATGCTTTTGCCTTAAGATTTAAGAACCACTGAACACAGGCTCAGACATGTATGCAAAATTAACCTTCAATGATCTCTGTGACTTTTGACCCCTTTCCGAAATTATGGTTGGGTTAACTGGTTTGTGCTCTCGTTCTTGCATGTTTTGCCATATTTAGAACTTCATCCCATTACTTGGGTCTCTAGAACACTGGACCCCAGGCTCAGAAATGGTGTGCAGAAATTTACCACTGTTACACGGCAATGTGACCTTTTACCCTATTCTATCAAATTCTCACATTGTCCTATTTATAATAGATCAGGAAAACCATGCATGACCCAAGGCTAAGATAGAGTGTGCATGTGACCTCTAATGACCTCTTTGCTTCTTCAAAAGCCAGGCGGTTTTAATGCGTAACCAGCGGGGGGCAGGGTGGGGGGGGGTGGCGCCAGCCCCCCAACGGCACCCTTGCACCCAAATTTAACTGACCTTTTGTACAGTGTCTATGGAGAAGGACCCAAATTAGCCCCTTCAAAAAATGCCTTGGCACCCCTTCTGCCCCCCCATTTGCAAAGGTCTGGTTACGCCACTGGCGGTTTTGCAAGTTTCAACTCAAAGTATTTATTACATATTGAGAATGTTTTATGTAAATCACATCCAAAGTGAATTACTTAAACACCATCTTTATGCAATTAAAATAAAAGATGATTTATTATTTTCTGTCCTGCACGACAGAAAATTCAAGCAAACATTCTGGGTATGTGACCAAAAAAGTGCAAATTTAGAGAATTCTTAAAAAATTTAGTTCAATTTTGAATAATTTTGTTCCTGTTGAGTTTACCTTGATCCACCAAATCTCATATAAAGAAAGTGATGCATCTTTGTGAGATGTAAAATTCAATAATTTTACTGAATTGTTAAAGAGGCACTACCTGATTCTCAGCCTCGTCACTCGCATTTTTAATTTCAGCTGCTTTTGAAGGCGAAATCCTAGATGTAGATTTCAGAAGCAATTCTTAAAGGTTGAAAGGATTGATAAATATGGTCCACTGGTCTAAGAACAAGTTTAAAAGAGCTGCTTTCTGACCAAAATTGGGCAAGGCGGCAAATTAGTGTGCCGTGTATTAGGCCCTTTTTGAAAATTCTTTAATTTTTCTATGTTGTAAGGACTATTTTCTGATTCCCAAAACCGTTGGAGGTGACGAATCAACTCCACCGGGAGGGTTATTTCTGATTTACATAGGTTGTATGTAGGTCATGGAAACACTCATGACTGACCCACATCAAAGCACCCAAATTGGTTTGTGGTTTGCACTCCGTATTGCTGTAATTTCTTTTGACATTTTTTGTGAATTGCTATAATGAATGAGGCTTGGCGGCCACCGCCTGCAAGAAAAGCTTAAAAAATCACACTTGTACACAACTTTTTATTGCCTGTCATTTAATCACACTGAATACATTTAAACACCACACAACATATTTCACACATTTATTTACTCTACCATACAATCAGTTAGTTTAAAATAAGTCAAATGCAACTATATGTATTGTACATTAGCCCAACATAAAATTGGTGTTTAGTGTAGCTTTATTTGACTGAACAACAAGAACAATAACAAAATCAGTAATCAATACAGAGAATAAGAAAAATTATATATAAAATATGGCAAAAATACATCCAATGCCAAACCCAGAATGGGATGACAGGCTCGCCACAAACAGCAAAGTTGCAAGGCCAGGATATCCCATAAGCCTATGTGCAGGCTAATTTCCAATGGGGTCCCATAACAACAAAAGATGATCATGAGCATGTCAGGAGAGACACTATCAGTGATTCACTTGAAAGCGTCAAAATATTTGAAATTTGCAAGAAAAGCTTAAAGGTGCAACGAGAGATTTCAAATAACAGGTGTCCCGAAAAAATGTGAACATTCTGATTTTGGTACTGGTGTAAAGCTTTATATAAAAAATATCCCCATCTGTAAGGATTAAGCTGAAAACTGTTTCTTTGGTATGAAAATTGTCAAATTTTTAATTTCGTATAGGAGCAAATACGAAATTCAGCCTGTTTCTATTGAAATATAAGCATATACAAATCACCTTTTGTTTTCATTTTAAGTTATTTCTGTAACCAAATAAAAGGTAGGGAATCTATTGGGTGTCTAATCTATATGAAATCACATAACACAGAAAATATGGATGACTTGAAATCTCTTGTTGCACCTTTAAAGTGAACTGAAAAATTGACAGAAAAGAAAACAGCAATGCAGTTATTAAAGACCCTCCATTCACTTACGTGGTGTAGTTAGTGTCCATACAGTATTAGGTGGCTTTCCGTCTTAGCACTTGTTACAGCCAGAAGAGGCAAAAAATCTATTTGGGATCAGCATCTACTGATAGTGCTTCTAGAGGAGCACAAGGTTACAGGTAATTTTAAAGTATACTTGTTTTAATATATATACTGTATTGAAAAAGGTCCTGCAAAGGGTATAGTTGTACAGGAAATGGGTTCCCTATAAGGGGATTATCAGTGAGACAATGGCCCCCTGTTAGAACTTTCACTGGAAATGGTCTGTTCAAAGTTGACACGTCCCTTCCCCACTTACACCAGTAAAATTTTAGATTTTGGTTCAGAAAGAAACGGTCATGTTCTCATGACCCCATGAAATATAAGGCCCGACATTAAATCTTTTGTATTCATGTATTGAAAAAAAAATGTGGTATAGACCAAAGTAAGTTCCACATACAAAGTGTCAATGGGCCAATTTTGATAGGTTGTCTCCTAAATCTGATACCGATTTGACATTTCATGATCAGATGAGTTTGGCAAATATACTTGGACATGAGGGAGAAATGCCATATGAAAAATTAAAATCATAGTGTGGCTGCCCATTGTGGGTTGTGTTGGGGGCCTCATATGACCTTTGACCTGATATGTGGACCTTTGTGATCAAAAAATGAGGGTTTTCATGTATAATTAAAACCAAGTTTGATATTTTTGATATATAAAATTGGAGGATTTGAGCACAATCGCCAATTGGTCGATCTATGAGTTTTTTTAAAAAACAATGCGATGCCAGCAATGCGCCAATTTTTTTAAAATCATAGCGGATACCAATTACTTGGAGTATGGAGACAACAAATCCAAGCCAATTTTTGTCATTATTTTGTTGTCAGAATCTTGTCCTTTATATCATTTTGAGAATGTAAATATGCACAATCAGAATCAAACGAGGAACCAGAACAAGGACACCAGACACATCAGCCCTGGCACCAGACAACTGACACCAGACACTGACACCCAAAAACTGACACCAGGCAACCTTACACGAAACATCTGACCCTAACCACCTGACCTGACACCCAAAATCTGACACCCAACTTCCTGACATACAATACCTGACCCCAACACCCGATACAACATAAACATCTGGACACCAACATCAACA
>JAMKCH010038313.1:0-13250 GCA_023653785.1 Ophioderma brevispina | reverse complement strand
CATCAATTTATTTGTATTTCTGGGACGTTATAACTTTTACCACCAAAATAAAAGGAATTTTTGTTTTAAATTTATCAAATGAACATTACTGTTATTGTGTAGCAATTAAACGGAACGTCATATGTACCCCCCCTTTAAAATTCTACAGGAAACAAATTTTTTTATTTATGGCCCCTACACTAACCAAACCCTAAACCCTAGGGCCAAAAAATTAAAACAGTAATTTGGGACGTACAATTCAAGGGGTGATATATCGAAATCGTGCACCACAATGACAATTGATTATACAACCAAGTTGTGGCATGAACAGATTTCTCAAAAATCTTTTTGATATAGCCTAAATTTAGCTGATACAGTTAGTCAAAATTTAAAATGAAGTTATGTTTCTAGCTACAGTGTATATTGATACATTTACATTGCATAGTGGTCGATTTGCAAAGAAGATCAATGGTCAGCCAGTTTCCCTGTAGTACATGTAAAAACATCACACACATTCAAACAAACAACATAAACACAACCATACAAACACCAACAAAGAAACAAAAACATAACGAAAAAAAAAAAATGACCCAAAATAAGGCAAAACAAACACAAATAAATAAGACAAATGCAAAACACAATACAAGAGAAAACACATTTTGAATGAAGGCTGTACATGTTGCTATGGTAGACAATGGGATGCCAAGGTCAGACATACCCTTAAAAACAACACAAGTGAGCCTTGTGCTCAAATTATCTGAAACTTATAAAATTCCACAGATTTATTTCTTTTCTTGATAAAAGGAGGATCGGATAAAGAATGTCAAACCAATAACGGTTCCCTTACTTAAGGGACAATCAGCGATTTGCTGAACGGAACATCGAAAAAAAATCATCAAAATTCTATTTGGTATTTTTGATATGTTTCGTGCTATTGAGGACTACTGATGCCATGACAAACATACAAATGAGGAAAGCAAACCGAACTAGCAGTGCACCTGTCTTAATGTTAATCCAACAAAATAGAAGATCAAGTTTTAACTGAACCTACTCGGCCAGGCATTTGCCATAATTAAAATGGCTATCAGAATTAAATGCATTTGTGTGGCTATTATATCGCGAACACATAGCACGGATTGCACGTTATTCCGTCATATGCACAAGTTGATATTAACAGCAATTACCATTCAACGTGTGCCTTTTGTTTGGACATCTGTATTTGTGTCATGTTCTGTATGCATTAACACCCCCCTGTTGCAAATGGATGATATTTCAAAACTGTATGTACTCTCTTCATACCATCCATTGAAAGAGCTGAAATTAATTTATAGTCAAGAGGGAGCTTTGTTATACATGCCTCAAAGGTATCAATGCGATTCAGTAATACAGTTCATAAATATTCTGGTTATTATCTTACCACAGGGCTCTCTAGTATTGATAATGGTAACAAATGAGAACGAGGAAGGACCAGCGCATTCTTTACACAGAGCCCATATGACGTATCACACCGTGTTAGCAGCGCTATGGTCTGTTTGAAACCATCTCTGTGCTCCACAGACGACAACGGAAAAAAAGCGTGAAACTAAATGTTGCATGAAGAGTAAACTGAATCGAGTGGCCCTATGCTTCACACACGTTTGTAGGCGGACTGTGAGTCCGGAGGAATATATCTCCAGCCCACCGGGAAAAATACCGGCAGAAAACCCCTTTATTTTCTATTGCAATAATCCGTTCTACAAGATGTTGTTTGAAAATATTCGTTTCTATCTGTTTGTCTTTTTTTCTTTTATTCGTCTTCTCTTGGGTTCTCTAGGTTTCCTTTTTAATATATTAGAAATAATAAAAGTGTTCGATCGTAAATAACATTTCCTTCATTTGGTAAAATATATAATCTTTGTAACTCTTTATGGAAAAAGGGCTTCCTCAAGATAACCAAACGTTTTTTTGCCCTTAAAATGGCATCCTTAAAAATTAAGCATCATAGAATACACACAATTACGTTACGACGTTGTATTTTTCTATTTATAATATCAAATAACATACTTAAGCTCGTTAACACGTTTTTTTTCTCTTTCTAGGTACTCGACTTATTCAGGAAACAATACCTTGTTTTCGCTTCATGCGAAATTGTCGAGTGTTCTTCTGTATTCCGTTCTTCCATGTCAATCATGATATGACTTATCTTTAAATTTACATCAAATGAAATAAACCGTAACTAAAATGACCCTTCAGTGAAACGACAAACACCGAGAACGCTGAAAGAAACGAACGCTTTTGCTTATGCCGGGATACTCAGTAGCTTCGGTGTATTTTCAATACATATAATGCTTTCAGAGTTCAGCGGTCCTTATCGGTAACCCCTTGGCTTTCGAAGATAACGGGCTTTACTGGTGATGTCATGCCCCCAAGTGATCTAGCGATTGAGGCGTGAAATATTTTACCGCTGAGACGAGATATAAACATATAAACAGACTTGCATCTGAGAGATTTTCCATATATATAACTGCTTCTCTTGACTAAAATAATACTTTCAATGGCTTTTGAGAGATAGTCGTCGGAACTTGGCTTTAGTCTATGGTTATATTTTATGCACCTTGAAGTCCTAAACCACGCGCCAGGTCAATGAATATTAATACAGCATGACATTGATTGTTTCAATAAAACCCTTCATGTTTAATTTATGAATTATTATAAAAAAGTTTAATGGAGGTCCACAGTCAACTACGTTTACCTTAATAATGATGTAAGTCAACGAACGAGAAGTAATTTTGTTCATTTTTTTATTACTGCTATTTAAATAGAGAACGTATTTAAGGGAAAACACGTAAAACTATAAACAATTATAATTAAATCAAAACCGTTAACTCTATATGTTGTGCCATCTTATTAAAAGAATATCAAAACAGGTTGCTTAAAATGTTTTAGCATCTAAACATTTTAAATATATAAAAGCGACGGCTATCTAACAATTGTTTTTATTGCTTTTTGTGAAGATTGAGCGGTGTTTGGCCAGCTAACAAACCAGCCTATTGAAATGAATACATCAAAAAACAATATCATCGTGTAGATTTATTTCTCGAAATAGATAAAAAGAGTAAGTTATTCCTATTAAATAACTAATTGACTTGTCATTTTTTTAAGAGTAAATTAGTTTCATTCCTATTAAACACAGCGCGGATATGAATTTCAATTAACTATTCTAAAAATTATTTCAAGAACAAAGCGCTATAACAGTTAAAGGTTTACCTAAGTGAGAAAAATAAACACGCGCAGAGTATAGCCGTTGGTCATTCTATTACAAATTGATTTAAAAATAGAATCACGAATAATTTGGTTTATCTGGGTATTTAAACAAAGTCCACACTTAAGAGACTTCCGCCCCGTGGCTGTCACTAAAAACATAAGATGGAATTTCCCCTATCTCCTTACTGTTGCCGATCTCTGTTAATATTTATAACTCCATATTCTTAACTTGGCTTCTTCTGTCCCTGCTACCTACCAAAGAATTCCCGCCTATGGCAAGCTAAAAGGTCATAGCTTATTGATCACAACAGTTGCTTTCTAAGCCACGTGGTTTGTTTTTTACGAGCAATCCGAAACGGAAAAAGCAACGCGTTGCTACTTAAACAACGCGTGCTTCATTAGCAATGCGTTTTTGCTTTCATTATAACGTACGTGTTTACTAATAAAAAACCAATCAGAAAAGTGGAAAGCAACGCGTTGCTTCTCAGACAGAGTGCTTAAAGCAACACGTTGCCTTCAATTACATATGTGTTACTTAGAAAAGAACCAATCAGCAAAGAGTGAAAAAGCACCCTGTTAGTGAGTCATCCAATCAATAAAATTTGACAAAGCAACGCGTTGCTAATAAAAGCAACGAGTTTTTTGTTAGCTTAAGGCACGCGTGTTTTTCTCTGACAGAAAACGCGTTTCTTCTACGAAAGCACCGTGTTTGTGGGCCATAGGTTCTGACCCTTCTAGCTTGCCATACCCCCGCCCATTACCCATACAAGTTAAAGATTGCCTGAACAGTGTGAATGCGTCTCTTCGATTGGGGTACGAATGGTGTTTGTAAGTAACACATTTTACCATGTCACACATCCCCATCGAATAACAACTATCCAAAATGTACTCCATACAACATGCCGAGGAGTTAAAGAAGTTATAATCTACCTATTTTATTTTTCCAGCCATATCCGTGAGAAGTTTACGACTACTACAATCCTTACATATATTTCAGTCACAACTACTACTCCTTTTGGTTTATAAGCCAGTAAAGGATATAGGCCCAAATTTATACAATATAAACCAATGAATTTGACCGTTATAGGTATAATAGTTTTCAATACCCTGAACCATTTTCATTAATTAGTTCACCACCACGGCCCTATTCTATGGTTATTCATAGCCTCAGCTGAAGTGCATAAGAGGGTCGTTTTCTTCTTTAGGCGTATATATCTTTCATCTACTCGTGAGAGATACCTTAATCTAATTTTACAATAACTAATACGTCAATTTTGCTTTCAAAAACTTTCTTTGTTTGGAGGTATTTTTAAACATATCCATATTTTATTCTCCGCTATTACCCGTCATTTCTGTATGTCTTTCACTAATGTGTACTTTTCTTTGTCTTAAAATGTATATCTGATATATGTTTTGTAAGAGCCGCGCCGGTCTTTTCTCTTCTTTTTCCTAATCATATTGTCAATCGGGCGCATGAATGTGATGGGCCATATTACGATTCTTTTAATGTCACTATGTTTCTATCGTCCTTTTCACCTACAAACGTTTGAGTTTAATGAATGCTTTTTAATTTTAACAATGCAAGCAAAGACCTGAGTGCAAGAAGTTATTAAGTCCACTTTAGTAGCAAAAAAATTGTTTGGTAATATTTGGATTTCAGAATTAATGAACCTGTAATTGCGCTCACATTGCACCAATGCCACCCAAATGAAAACCAATTACATTTTTTTTGATATAGTGTAGAAAAACTGCCCACACTCTATATCCAATCTATTTACCAATTGTTAAGGGGTAAACAATTTCAAAGGAAGAAAAGTGTCTTGAATGACAAGAAGCAACAAAAAGCTGCTTAAATGGTGCTAAATCATACTCTCAACAACATGTTTTAAGAATCATACATGGTTCCCAAAAATAAGTTCCCACCTAACATTCAAGGACATTTCGTTGCATCATAACTTCGCTTACAACAGGATGATTGGAAAATTTTAAAAAGAGTTTTGAAGAGAGGAAACATTTGGCCTGCCACACAAGTCTTGCTTTTCAACCTCACCTTTGGCATCAACACACACTAGTCCCTTTTTCCAAAATGATGTTGTCAAAAAAAGCAACTTAATACCGTATTCAAAGGTCTAAGTAAGAAATTAAACAATTAGCAACAACGATTTCATTTTTTCCATATCATTGTGATCTTAGGTAAATAAGCTTAAGACATGACGCCTGGGCAAAACAATTAAAACAATAATACAAATATTGAGGAAATAAAGAATGAGGTGTAAGCCTTTAAAAGTATTTTTCTTCTTTGCATTGCTCTTTTTTTTATGAAGAAAGAAGTTACTGTTTGAATACCTGTTTCAAATAAAATAAGCTTAACTGTTTTGTCATTCATGGTGATCCTATGGTCAATGTTTCCCCTCCATCTGCACTGATGAATCATTTTAGTGTAACACATTTTGTTTTACCAATTTGCTGATGCTCTTTTCATGATGTGGTTCCATGCCGCGTTGAGCCAGTACTCCTTTTGTGTCGATCTGCATCAAATTTCGTGTTGCTTACCAAATCTCATTTCATTGTGTTTGTTTGTCTGCCAATTTGTCTGTTTAAATTTGCATTTACACACTAAATATTCTCACACAACTGCAAGATCAGATCTATCACCATGGTAAACCCTCTGCTAAAATTGTAATAGACTAACATAACCGAATATTGAACAAAGGTGTAAATTGACACCTGTTTAATCATTCTCATCTAACACACATGAGGCAAGCTCATGATTTTGTCAAATAGATTTTTAACATCACCTACGTCCAATGCTTAAACAGAAAATAAAATGTGAATTTTTTTATCAAAAAGCAAGCTTGGACTGATTAAAAAGTACCTTTAAACAACATAATAGACAAGATGTTCTGCACATCATTGCAGTTCATACAATCAAGAAACAATAATTGTTACCTAATAAGAATGGTTGTACCTTTTTATGCAGGACTATCTTGCAATAGTCTAGGAAATAATTAAATTTTATGAATTATAACAAAAACAACAAGGTGCTTGCAATTTTTTGTTATCTAATTGGAATGACGATGAATTCAAAGAATACAGTGTTGGTTTGTTTTTCTTTGTCACAATACAAGCTAATACAGTCGACAAAACATTCAAGCTGATTAAGGACAGGATCACTATTCGTTATTTAATGAAGTCAAACAAACAGTACAGGGAGAACGTTTAAAAAAAGTGTACAACATACAGCTGGCCCATTAGTCCTACGAAGGTTTGGACAAAACATGTCTAATGAATTAGCATCCTTTAATCGTTCTTGGTAAACATCATACACCTGTATTCCTTTGGTCTAATTGATAACTTTAAAAAATCCCGTTAAGGAAAATTGAATGGCCTAGTGAGATGGGAGCGCTATTAATGGCATATGAACCTTCATATTCATCAACTTCTAATTTACCCTCATTAAAAGGCTGATAAATCCGCCATAATAACGTCACGATAGGGTAAGTGGCCCTTTTACAAGGTGAGCAGGCATTTCCTTCATATGCACTTGACGTGAGACTAAGAACTTACAAATGGGAAAGTGAGATGTGCATGCGGGACAGACACAATCGTTGGTGACACTTGCTAACACTATTATGGAATGAATGAATAGGTCATTCCTTAGGAAGAGAAAAGCATTAATTGTATATCTGATGTCATTTGGTGTCTTGACAATATTTCCCAGTCAAAGGGGTCAATAATTACAGATCCTTACCACCGTTTTCAGGCGCGGACCAGGGAGGGGGCGCGCGCCCCCGGTAATTCCGCAAAATCTTTGTAAATTCAGCCCATTTTGGAAGCTTATTGGAACATTGTCAATCAGCCTTCATGCCCACTGTAATTTTTAGACGTTTTCAAATCCTGGATCCGCCACTGGTTTAGACTTTTGTGTAAGTGGCATGACCTTTGAACATGGACCATTATTGAAATAGTTAATAGGGAGTTACAATACTTGCTATTTCAAACTTGCAACAGACGACAGTGAACAACCCGCTGAATTTTCATGCTCTTTTTATCAAAGAAAGAGGAAAATCTAAACAGATACTTTAAACAAATAAGAACGCATAAGGTAACCCTGAATAATTCCTCTAGTGGCAACTTGGGAGTTGAACCGGGGACATCCTAGTAACCATGGCTCCCTCATTGTTGTTTTATTAACAGCAATTGGGTAATAAATCTTAAAGGGACATAATGTAATGAAAAAAATGGAACAGACATAATGAAAGACCCTTACTGAAATCACTTGCACGAGTTGAAAACAATTTAGATGTTTACATGTCTGTAAAACAGTAAAAACAGGAAGATTCCATAATTCGCCATCATCAGATTTTCCGTTCTTTGCACCCAATTAGTGATTAATTTTCCGATCTAGCACCTTAAAGGGGAGTCCCCCTGACTAGGATTAGGTATGTTTCCGCCCCGAAAGCTGCACCACGTTGCGTGTTCCACTGCCCCATTTCAAAAGTGGCTTGCCATTGTTTTATGTAAAACCGCCATTATAATTTCATTACAGATAGAATTTTATCCACGACTAAACCAAACCAAGTTTTTTCAACTGCCTGAAGGGGGCTAAACATCTGAGGGCATCCAGGATGGCCGCCGCAAGGAGGGCATATTTTGCTAAATGAACTTAAATGGCAAATTGTTCATACGAACCTTTGTAATATTTTGGGATCCTCAAAAAGAAATTTTATGGCATTATATTTTACGTACAGTTTTTTTAAAATATGGCGGTGATTATACTCGCTCTAGGTCGTAAATCAGGAAGAAAGGCACCCTTACCTATCTTTTTCAACGTAAATAAATAACACTTCATAATAATCACCCTAAATCATTTCATTAGATGTAAAACATTTTAAAAAGTGGGGTTTGACTTTGTCCCGAAGATGGGCCATTACTATAGCTTGTTACTACTTGGGGCCATATAACGTAGTTTTAAACTGCTATATACTAGTTCATAGGAAGACAAATCTCATATCAGCCTGATACGAGAAAAGCATAATAATGGTGTGGATTGTATTTCAGGACTACTCAGTGACGTCATAAGTGTTTCCCAGTAAAAATAAAAAATATGCTTATGAGAAAGTTGACAAGTTGTTCATATGTAGAAGGAACATTTAAATATGGTGACCTAAGTTTCTTCCGACACATCCAATGCTATCATTATTGTTTCTGACTTGTTCCCACGGCTCCCCTCTCAAACTCTCTCTCTATCTACTGCCTAGATCAGCTTCCTTACGAGTGTCAACTACTGTTGAGTGATCTGCAATAGATCCAGACTACGAGAGAAATTGCGGGAAACTGTTTATCAACAAGTTTTGTAAATGGTTCTTATAATTGTCGAAAAAAGGGTGCAGGGTGTATTTCTCTTGATTTATTTTCCCCGGAGCGGTAATAAAACCGCCGCCATCATGAGTTAGGATCATGTCCGCAATACGCAAATTCATTGAATCTCATTTTGGTGCTCTAAAAAATATTACTCGCATTCTTACCCACCTACCCCCCCCATCTATTTGGCAATTTTAAGTACATTTACAAAAAGCCTCCTACCGACGACATCTTGGCCCCTTATTTTAAAACAACCCACTTAAGGAAAGGAGAACTTTATTTCGTTAGTCCTGGATAAATTTCTTCTATATGAAATACAAATACCCATTTTTTTTCATAAACAATGGTGGCCATTTTGAAATAGGCATACGCGCTAATGTGCAACTTTTCGGGGCGTGAAACATACCTAATCCTAGTCGGGGACACCCCCTTCAAGGTGGATAATATTGGAACATTATCACCAGTGGGTGCAACAACTCGAATGTTAAAGGCCGTTCAGAAAGTGGCTTCTGGCCTAGAAGAGTTTTCCAGGAGATGTGGCCAGTTTGTGGGCAATTTCTGGAACAATGAATGCTGACATTACTGCCAGCATTACAAACATTGAAAGCATGTTTTCATCATCTCACAGACCATATGCTATTTCATATGTGCTAATGCCGGCTATCCATATTTCACTTTGCCAGATAAACATATCTTTCTATAAGCCTAAAGTACATGCCTGATCCCGGTCTGAATGCTTTTGAATTGTGTCGCAAAACATGCTAGATACACTGTAATTCTGTCAGGGATGTGAAAACCTGCATGCGTGTGGAATGAAAGCGTAATGTTTTAGTGTATTTTGTCCGCCTGCAACCCATTTTGGTGTTTTCTCTTCTATTCCTCCTCCTCCTTTCCTAATCCCCCTTCTATTCCCTACAGACGCCTTGAAGAACGATCGCGATATAAATCTTCGCACATTTAGCTGTCAGCTTAAGCATCTGTTTTATGTCAATTGCCAGAGTTTTCAATACTAGCGACACAGCTTTCATCTTAAAAACATAACAGGAAACCAAATCTTACAAAAACAATCATACATCTTTAGATTATAAATGAACATGTTGTGTTAACAGGCACGTAACTAACTTCGATTTACACATATCAGAAATCACGAGGTGAATATTATTTCCATACTCTCGGAAATTAACCATCCTATCATCAAGATTATAAAATCGTCATCAGAAAAGGATCACAGAGCAGTGAATATGAGACAAAATGCTACCTCAGTTATTTGTTGGGTAATTACTTACGCACCGCACTTCCCACTTTTGGGTGGTTTGCATTTTGACATCGTTGCATTTTGACACGACGCGGATTATGGATCTTTCGACAGCGTAGGAGATTCTTAAATTCCCCCTATACTACACATTTTAATTGAGCTTTTCAGAAGCTCTTGCTTTAACAGAATCGAAATGAACGTCGACAACCTTTGTTTAAATTTAGTACTTGCAATTCTGAAAAATGATCACAGCTTATACATTATATAAGAGATTATGCTTTTTATTCGTGTTTTATCAGTAATCGGTTGAGTGCGTTTCTACTGGTAAAGGCTCTTTTTAGAGCACTTGTTAAACGATATTGTTTGCTACCGGTTACTGGTTATTTGCAAAGACTTCACAATTATTATGATGGGAATGATGATACATAGCAAGATGATGATAATGATGTTGATCATCATCATCAGGGCCACAATACCAACAGCAACCAACATAATGATGATCCTCATCATGATTATGGTGACTAAAAACAACAACAACAACAACATCAGCATCGACCAACACATCAAACATCAACAACCCGCATCAACAGCAGCACCAACACACATCATCAAAAGCTAACAACCACACATCATCATCAACAACAACACAACCGCATCAACCACATCAACAACTAAACAACAACACCAACAAACAACCTAACAACATCAATCACAAAAACCATCGCATCAACAACAACTCAACAACAACAACAACAAACCAATAACACATAACCGCATCACCAGCAACGCAACACCGCATCAAAACAACACATCATCAATTAATTATTGCTCTGGATCATACTGAAGCAAAACTTGATTTTGGGCGAAACAGCCGCGCATTCAATTTCGAAGTCATTTTTGGTACCGCTAATAAACATGTTATGACTCTTTAACATTTCGCCCCACCATTACGCAAACCAAAACGGGCCCACATTGTATGATAAGGCAAGACAAACATTTGACAACCAGTTTTCCAACAAAATTAGAGAGCACTGGGTACGTTTTACCCCAGATGACCTTGAAACTTAGGAGGGCCTCCTGGGGGAAGGGCTATTCCTGCTTGCTAGGTCGTGAACTAACAAAACGTATATACCTTTTCTCAAAGCCCCATACGAACCCAATACATTGTGTGCATTCAAACACCTACTTGACTGATTTCAAATGTACCCGTGTACTAATTTTTACTCTTATTTACAATGTTTCACCCACGTTTTCACAGAGGTTTGGATCCAATAATTCGAATGCATCAGCGGCCCTTCAAACTTCAAAAGGTATCGTTAACCGATCTTTCCCTAATCTTGAAATTGGATTCTCATTTAAAACTAATACACCATATAACAACTTTTTTTCTCAGATCCACATATACATTTTATGAAACGAACGAAGTCGTGTTCATTTGTGTTCTTTTTCCAAAACTTTAAAAAATGGTTTGCAGCCTAATTTCCTTTGTTTGAATTTCTATTTTTAATTGTTTTGTCTTAATGGCCCTACATGTTGTGGTATGGCGGGGAGGGTTCAGGGGGGGGGTGGGGGGGGGGGGGGAATGGCAAGTTCCTTTAGGGTAAGTGGTTTGTTGCAGTAGGTGAAGGGATCCCAACGGAAGTAGGAAGACTTTGTCCACTTTTAAGTGTAAGACTGATTGAAACGCTGGGCTAGCTATGTAATATTGTGAACATTCATATTGAATACCTTCTTTTCACAATATTCCTGAAAATTATAAATAGTCATTACGGTGATCGTTAAGGAATTAGTGTTTCCTTCTTAAACCCCCTTAAGACTAATTCACCTCTCCCTGTAAATTCGCCGTCTGTCCCCTGTCGAGTTGTTTTGGTTCTTTTAAATTGTTATTTATAATCACTTATAGTAAACTACCCACGTCTAAATGGTGTGATGTAGTTGAAGAGTAGCAAATAATCAACTCAATACTTAACGATTGAATGATAGTTCTACTTAATTGATATTATACACGCTCCGAACCAGAACACAAAATAAGTCATTTGATCCATTCAAGATTGTCTCTTAATGGATATGAACGTTTAAACATATAAGATGCGATCAGGCAGATTGAGTCATTTATTCGGACAAATCAAATTCAGTTTCAATAGCACTTTATCATTGTCCTGAACCCCATCAGAACGGACCCATCAGTTCTGGAGATGGGTCCATTAGTGCTGATCCAAAACAAATAGGACAAAAGTTGTGGAACGCTCTAACTGGCTATATCTCACAAATCAACATTGGGGACCAAATTAATCTTGTTCTGATAATAGCACATCTATTTTTCCTACATTCTTACACATACGTAACAATACACTAATTGCATGAGTTTTAATGCCCAAGATTATTCAATTCTTAATTGAATCATTTCTACATATATACGTCGAATATAGTTTGATATATCAGATGGCATTTTATTTTTTAAAATTTCAATGCTTTCTCTCACTCAACTATATATGTGTAGAATTATCACAGGATACTTATTATTGAAAAGAAAAGTAGTCTAAGTAATACGTAAATTGTTTTGCATTTCTGAAACTATTTAATTATTAAAAATGTGGTTATACCCAAATTTAACCACTCGTTGCGCGGTATAACCACACGTAAATTATTTAATTTCTATATTAACAATATCTTATTCCTAAAACAATCAACGTTATTAAATTCCGTATTTTTCTAGAAAGAATTTAATTAACACATATTTGAAGAGTCATCTTTAACTGGAATATCCTGCAACATTAATCACTGTATAAAATAAAACGGAATTACAATATGAATAGATTGTAAGAGTTTTATTTCAGTCACTAAAGCTATAACTGTTGTATGCATTTAACGGTTAAAGGTCCAGGAAATGAGATGATAAAATACTCCAAATCTGTTGGACATTTCTGCAATTAACAGGGCCAGAAGAAAAAAGAAAACCACTACCAGTGACATCAGTTGTGAAATTATTATTATCAGTCAGTGTCATGAATGAGATTCAACCAGCACTGGAATTTCTATTACTCTCTGATAAATCAATGGTACCCACACAATGATGTCATCACCACCCAAATATGAATGCTTTATGGTCCCTCTTTGAAGGACTTGACACAAAGCACATCAATTCTATTTGTATTTCCTGGGGACGTTTAACTTTTAAACCAAATGAAAGTTAATATTTTTTGTTAAAATTATACATGAGACATTACTGTTATTGTGTAGCAATTAACAGGAACGAGTTCCATAGGTACCCCTTAAAATTCTACAGGAAACAAATCCAGATTTTGTTCTTCCAACATAGTCATCCATATTTTTATTTATTTGTGGCCTACCACTAACAAAAACCCTAAACCTATATTAGGGGGGGGTTTTAGGGGACCAAAAATTAAAA
>JAMKCH010038312.1:0-18174 GCA_023653785.1 Ophioderma brevispina | reverse complement strand
GAGGAAGAGCGAACGTGATTTAAGAGATCTACAATCAGTGTAAAAAGTTTGTACGTGGTCGGGAGAAATCGGAAACGTTGGAGAGAGGTGAAGGAGTAAAGCAAGCTAGCTTTTTTTTTTTTTTTTTTTTACCGGGTATCCCCCCCCCCCCCCGAGCGTGTAAGCAGTTGATGTGCTTGGACCACTGACTGATACCAGTCAAGGTAGCAAGTACATCCTTGTTGTCAAAGGTTACTGGACAAAGTGGATGGAAGCCTATGCAATTGACGATCAACAGGCCCAGACTGTGGGTGCAAAGCTGGCTGATGAGTTTGTTTGCAGGTTCGGGGTTCCCCTGGAGTTGCCTTCTGATCAAGGGCGGAACTTTAAATCAGCAGTGTTCCAGAAAATGTATAGACTGCTGGGAATTGCGAAGACGTGCACAGCCCCTTATAATCCAAAGTCTAATGGGATGGTAGAGTGGTAGAGCAGAACATTTGTGAATGTTGTGTCATGATACCTCATCAAGGACAGAAAGATTGGGACCAATACCTTCCGTACGTCGGATTAGCTTAACGGGCAAGCGTCCAGGTATCTACGGGTGAAATGCCTGAACATGGTGATGTTGGCACGTGAGGTTAACCTTGCGATAGATCTGATGTGTACTCAGGGTCAAGTACTCATACTCGTACTCAGGAAAAGTACTCACACTACAACAAAAATAAGTGAGGCATGCATTTATTGCTATAAAAGGGAAATTAACAAGAAATCATACAATTGAGTAACAAAATTGTGATTTTCACCCAAATTTGTTTTGTAAAAATGTATTTTTATGTTTCAGATAAATCTCAATATTTAATATTTGTGTTTGTTTGATATAGAATCAATGTTTCAAAATAATGACAATTTTCAATGGTGATTTCTACATGTATACTACCAATGTTCCATTCCATGACAATTTAATGAAGCAAACCCCATTTTATCCAATCCAATTTGTTTCCTTTTGCCATAGTAGGTGTAGCTTACACCTACTATGGAGATGGTAATAGGTCAAAGTTTTACCATACACATTCCCTATAAATTTTTTTTTTTTTTTTTTTTTTGGGGTATGAGGCTGCTTGTACTGGGACTTTTGCATGGCACCATCAAGTTATTCGTGAGCCTTACAAAGTAGATGGCTCTAGAAGAGAGGTGGAGGGTCGTGATGTTCGCAAAAGCGGCTGGATATCCATGAGTTTCGTAACTGGATATTAAGGAGCGTCGTAGGTCAGTGATTGTTAGAAAGAGATACAGCGCTTCAACGAACGTCGGTCGCAAGTAACATCGAGAGATCGTAACTGGGATCGGCCTTTCCTACTACCGGAAGGGTCGTGGCGAAGAAGCCGGTGAAGCCATCAGCAAGCGAAGAGAAAAGTGTAATAGTAGAATAGAAAGTAGCTCTAGGCCGTGTTCCAATCCCGCTTTAGCTGGCGCGTATTGTGCCGGTGTGAAAGCAGATATAGTCCGGTGGGAGCCACAGTCCGGGGCTCCATAGACGATAACGGAATAAAGCGTGAAACTAATGTTGCGTAAAGAGTCAACTGAATCGATTGCCCTATTGTTCACCATTGTTCCCGGACTATGAGTACGCCGGACCATAACTACTTCTACACCGGGACGCCACAATCTGGGAGGGAGGCTGTGAAGCGGGATTGGAAATTGCCTTGCGATGTCCTTAGGTTTGATAATAATAATAATAAAAATAGTTCTGTGATTAATGTTGTTATAGAGCAATGAATAATGACTAGCTTACTATAAAATCATAATTGGCTTTTCCACTTTTTTCACATTTAACAGCGCCGTATAGGTCATGTGAGCGAACCGTCCAATCACAAGGGCCTAACTAATGCGGGTCATTTCCTGGTTTTATCATTTCACTACACCCACCAGATATATGTCGCAGATATTGTATAGAACGACATTGACAGAACTTGTTATGTGTAGTACTAGTGAACAAAAGTTTAAAGTTCAAAACATGGTGTTTCACAGTGTTTCCTTATCAGTGGAGAACGCAGAATTCTGCCCTCCGCAACCTACCCTGCAATACTCCTCCAAGATCCATATTGGAGGTGGCGGCCGCTGCAGGACATAACAAGAGGGGGGGTCATTTTGTTTTATTTTTGCCCATAATTTTATGTGATTGCCTAAATATCAGTTGCGCATATTTTTGATGGAAAAATTCAAATCGGCCGTGGCGTCATTATGCTAATTAGCATGATTATGCATTTTGTTTGGCCCCTTAAATCGTACTAGGGGAACGTTTTAAAAATGTTTATTTCAGCAATGTAAATGTATATATCTTCTCCTATTATGAGCCACATTTTGTGGTAAAAGTTTGGGAAAGTGGGTTTTCATATTTTGGCGGGAGAATAGGGTGCGCATTGTAAAAATCGGTTTTCATTTTTCCTGTTATGTGGTCGTGTTGATGTACCCCATCAATGACCAGAGTTTTTGGTAAAAAATTCTACCGACAAAGTGGTTTTCAGGGGGTTCCATGTGGACCCCTCTTAAACATTAAGTATTGAGTATGCAAGACCTCATACACTTTAGTGTTAATTTCTTCTACAATCTAAAATATTTCCCATTCCATTGACTACTGTGTATACGTGAAGCAAATCAGATGAAATATGAACAGTATGTGGAGAAAATTTGAACAGTATGTGGAGAAAATATAGTGTTATGATACAAATAATTGAGCCTTGTGCACAAGTGATCTAAATTTTATATTCCCCAAGATGGAATTCCCCAAGATGTAAACTTAGTAACTGAGTCAACTTGTTTATGCTTTAAGATCAAAACATTGCAGAATCTAGATAATTCCCCCATAAAGTTATATATGTGAAGTGATGTAATTCAGGTGATGTAATTTATGTGAATTCAAATTGGTCAGCTATTGCAAGGTTATGTTTATGCATGATTCTGTGGTAATATCTATTTTAAGACTTGGGAACTTTATGAAATATTGTGTATATAGGAAGGTGAACTTGGCCAGAAGATTCGCCAGCAGTTGTAATCAGCTATACAGTATGGTTATAGCTAGTTTTATCTACAATAATGGTAGATTTATGCTCCACACAGTACCAGGATTTATTATATTTTCAATTCCATGTGAGCAGAGTGCTGTAATTATTCTACTGTCGTCTTTGAAGCCGAAAGTGCTGGGAATCAAAATAGGATTCCAAATTGTAGACAAATAGAAATCGTGGTGATTGTCTTGGACTGATATACTGTGGAATATTAGTGTCGTCGAGGGAATTATTTAACCTTGTCGTCTTGAACTGCTGGACAAAAGTTATCTTCAGGTCTGAGAAGATTCCAATGGAATATTACCTGAGGATTTATAAGCGTGACTTTGCATGCTGTCATTTTTGAAGTCTTCGCTGTGAGGACATATCATCGTTGAACTGCAAAACACTCTTGGGACGTTAAGATGTCAGTATAGAATATTGTGTGTAATTTTACTAATATGTTAATGTTGTTTTGGACATACAAATTCTTGAACCAATTACAGTCATTTAAAATCGGTGTGTCATATAAAAAATTCAGATCACTGTGCACAAGGTCGTTTATTTGTATTTGAAAGGTATTTCTGACCTTTGACGTCTACGAGATCGTCATAACACTGTACAGCCCTGATTGATGGGGAACAAAGCCCGTATCATCATAAAGGGTACAATTGGTCGAAAACAGCTCTTGCACAGTGATTTAACCGATTACTTGTACAGAAATTGGATAGGGTCTGGAATGCAAGGATCAGAAGTCGAATTTTAAAATAGGGCACAGACTTGCATGTTTCCAATCCATGACTGAGAAAAATACCGGTGTTAATGACGCCAGATTATAATATATATTAATGGTAAATTTATTCGTTCTACTTCACTAACTGTTTTTAAACCGAATATGAAACAATAAATAATGTGTATTTACCTGATGTCGGAAATTTGGGTCTGATCCATCAACCAAAAGATATTCACATTTATTCTTGCTCCTGTGTTGCGGCGGAGAAAGATCCATCACTAGAAAGATATAGTAATCACAAAGATAAATTTAAGTCTCGGCTTTTAAACTTTTTATATTTGACTAAAATTCTACACTCGGTTCGAAAGCAATGGCTGATCAAAGTAGCACAAAACTTGGTTATGAAGCATTTTTCCAATCCAAGCGGGACAGCTCTGAGAAGTGACTTATTCAACAAAAAGCTACAATATATCCACAACACCAAAATTGTTTGATATATCGAAAATGTAGTGTTTGAAGTTATTGGAAGAGAAATATGTAACATTTTGCTCATCTAGATCCAAAATATGGACTAATTTGCATACGACATGCATATCAAATTAGGTATGCACGTATTTACAGAAAACTATACTATAACATAAATTAAAAGCAATCACTTTCTAAATTTAATAATTTAGACAATGAATCTACCAAACTAGATATTGTCATATTATCCTCAATATTGTGAGTAAAATATTTATTTCTGTATGTAATTTGAAAAAAAATTCCATCAGTAAAAACACCTATTTTATCACCGCAAGGGAAAAATTGAGATAAGTTACATGTTCAGAGCATTTTGGAAAAAAACTACTATAAATAGCTTGGGAGTGGGGTTTTCCAGGTATGGTGCAAGTTAAAGATTGCCAATATATATGTGTATTTTTGTAATTCCAAAAGTCATTAATTCTGTTGTTCCCCCCCAATGGACAATGGTTGGCTATGTATGCAACCAATGCTGCCTGTAATAGCCTTATTTTACAAAGTTACTTTCAGGACTGCTCCGATAAAAGGAAATTAATCCTGAAGATATCCATGGGTTTCATTGTGATGGACTTTGCATGCTGTCCACTTGAGTCAATACAAAAAAATTGTATTATTGTGTTTAAAATTCAGATCATTTGCCCACACGGCTGATGGGAATTCTTTCAATAATATTAAAGTTACTTTTCACCAAGACGAAGACTATTGAATTCCCATGACATTGGAAATGAAAATTAAAATAATCTTCCGTCCTGTTCCAAAGTTGGATACATAACTTATTGCTTTAGGCTGGATTTGGCGTTGAAATATGAACGATCCATAGTCAATAATTTTAATACAAATACAAAACCAAACCGTCTAACGTTTTCTCTTTTCTCGCAGCTTCTTCATCGATAAAACAATTATTGTGAACGATATTATTGCTTATCAATTTATTTTCACCTTTTATGAGTAATCACCAATAGGCAATAGAATAGGGGTATCCCGGCTGACTAATAAGGTTAACACAAAACAAAAGATGGCATCATTACAATTCGGACCCACTGTTAAAAATATATGCAGTAAAAAGAACAACTACTTTCTGTTGAGTATATCCTCCGCTTAGATTAATTTAAAATCAACCATGAGGTTTATTCAATTTCGACTAAGATTTGGCATCATTAGAAAGGGTTGAGAAATTATTACGTAAAGCGGAGTATTGCAACTCACTCAACTTTTAAGATTTTACAGAAAGGGTTGGTTCTCTTTATAACTGACATTGAGTAAAATATTCTTAAAGTGAAGAACCGACAAATTGGTCGCCATGGAAATTAGCCGTGATAAAGGTGTCTGCTAGGAGGGGGAAACGACAAACTTGTTATTTTCAAATTTGTAATGCCCCATAATTAACATTTATTCTCAATTTCATTCTGAACAATTGTGGCCGTATTCAGCACAGAAGTTGTTTAGCGCCAATGTAAGCTAAGCAAACGTTTATCTGTGAGATAAACGTATCGCTTAAGTAACGCAATTCCAGAAAAGAGTTATAGTTAAACGCAATTTTAAACATCCGCTTAATGCATTACATTTAAACTAGGTATGGGGCTAGTTTAATGAATGGTTGTAACCCTACACCACCAGACACAAGGAAAACCGTAAGAGCTGAGGCATAGAAAATGCACTTAAGTCCAAAAAGATGCGATGACGTCATTGCACCAACACTCATAGGGGAAACGACAACTCGGGGGCGGGCCGGCCAGCGACTCCCTCGTGGCTTCCCATGCCTGGTCATATGGAATGAGTGGGCCGGAGGCCCCGTGGTTCGAATCCCGCCACGGATGCCCAAGTTTCTTTAGTTCTTATCCCTTACCCCTTCCCGTCCTCTCGGAGAGTTAGGGTTTAATGTGGTTTTCGCCAAGTAAACCGGGCTTCACTGCACTGTCACATTTTAACAGCAGCAATTGGCACTATCATTCCGGCCACGTGGCACCACATACCCTAAACTCTACGGAAAGTAGTGTATAGTAAAGCTGACTAACCTGAAAGTATTGTGCATTTTTGTGAAAAGCAAGCATTTTCAGCAGTTTGTTTCTACATACCATATGAATTATTTCTAGGACTGGAGCCATTTTAGAATTTGATCCCTAATGTCTGTAGAGGGGCTTTCAAAATGGCCGCCCAAATTATCATCGTATGACGTGTTTTAGGTAAAATTAAGAACTCTAAAGATATGCCATCAATTTTTTTGAATGGTTTTTAATGGCCCACCAAGTATTAAATACAATAATAATTGAAAAGCAACTACGAAAGTGGAGGGCCGCTTTCAAAATGGCTGCCAAATCCTATTAAATGACATGGAAAAGTTACAAAGAAGACACTACAATGATTAATTATTGCATAGGTTCAATAAACGGTACAATTATCTTTAGATTATCATCTTTTTAATTCATTAATTCTAAAAATCATATTTATGCTGTATTTTATAGGTGAGTCACGATCTACGTCTTCGGTAGTCCCAGCAAGTCACATCTAAGTGATAGCCTTGATTAAGAACAGGGCAAGGAGTTCCTTAGGTACCCCCTTCAAAGTTCTAATGTAACAAGTTATTTTTAATTTTTTGGCCTTCGGGTTAGCCATGGTATTTGTTAGTGTTAGGCCCTATAAATAGAAATAATTGTTTGTTAGAATTTTGAAGAGGGGTAATATGGAACTCTTTCCAGGAAGTGATAGCTGATTAGGAATAGATAGCTAATTAGGAAAAGCCCCTCTCCCGTAGATGAATGATTACCGTGACCTCCCATGCAAACATTTCAGTACCAGTTATACCACATCATAAGCAGGCGCAGAAGTCCTCCGCTATTAAGATTCCATTTTTGAATTGTTGTGGGGTCCGGAAAGTTCAAGACGTTGCTTTACTGGCCAAACTTGCACAAGGAAGACCATGGGTTGCTTTGGAATCCAAGTACCATCGCAGTTGTCTCGTTAAGCTCTATAGATTTTAAAGCAAGAACTGCCGGAAAATTAGGGTGATGGACAATAAAGATGCCCATCTACAGGACATTGCATTTGCAGAGTTTGTTGCCTATATGGAAGAGTTCTGCCAGGAGGAAAAGTGGTGTCACAGTATTTCGTTTATCTCTTACTCTCCAACCCAAAAAGCCTGCTGACAACATCAAGAACTACCGCATGGTAATCCTACTGTGTGTTCCTTCAAACGCCCTGAGAGGCTGATTCTGGCTCGGCCTGGAGCCAGTCAGTTTCGAATCCCAGTTTGCCTTGATGAACAAGCAGGATTTCGTCGTGGTCGGAGCACTGTATGATGATAAACTCACAAAGGATATTGAGGAGAGCTTTGAAAATTGTCGTTTAAAGTAGGCGTTCCCTCTTGGTGGAAACTTACTGCAGCATATGACACCCGTGTGGCACCAGGGCCTGGCGCTCAAGCTTATACGGACCATCCCGGATCGTCACCTACAAAAAAAATTAATTCCTTGCAAACCGTAGCTTGCCCTCAAGACCAGTGATGGGCAGAGCAGTCCACGTCGTCCGAGGGGAACGGGGTACACAAGGATCAGTTCGGCTCCCATGCAGTGCAAATTGTATATCGCCGTTTTACCTCAAACAAAATCCAGACAATATGGCTTCTCTATTTTTCATCAACAGAAGTGGTACGAAAGTAGAACAGTACACTTACTCCAGATCTGGCTCTACTGTGCAGCATATCTCAAAACCTGCAGACATTAGCGTGTGAAGCCAAGACCACTGCTATTGCCTTCCATCTAACCCAAAGAGGCTCATCGTCAGATTCAAATCAACCTCAATGGAGCACCTCTGCCACACAATCCTACAACACCAGCCTCTTGGGAGGAAGCTGATCAGCAGCTTACTTATAGTCAGCATCTCGAGTCGGTATGTGCAAAGGTATTTGGAGGAAATAACCTCCTTGTCCGCCTTGCTCTGGATCTTCCTATGTGGCAAGCACATCCACTCTACGCACCACCGCCCTGGGCTGCCTGGTCTACAGCCACTACTCTACTGGGTATGCCACGCCAGCATGGTGCAATAGCTCTCACCAAAGAAGTTGGACTCAGTGCTCAACGAGACCATGAGAATTACTGGCTGCCTTCGTCCCACTCATCTTAGTTTTCTACCAGTGCTTTCAGGCATGCACTTGCAAAATGCTTCAGAAGAGAACATCACACACAAAAACTGGTGAACAGGCTTTGTTGAGCACAAGCAAGTTGTTCATAAAACTGTAGAGATTCACAACCACTTGGCCGACAGAGGCTGCGTCTCGCGACCCTTTCTGTCACACGCTGCCTTAAACTCTCCAAGCTTCTCCATTTAAAATATACAGCACATGGGAACCCTGCCTGTCTAGATCCTCCAAGACCATACCATTCACTATCCCCAATGACGGAACTCCCATCTGGTAGCAATCATACACGTAAAGATGGGTCAGTTTGAATAGGATCGCACAGGTGTCAGTCGTTTCAAACTGCGAATATAACGGATGGGGGCTGCGAACATGTCCATCCTGCAATGTGACCTCTCCATCACAGACTGCAGATCACATTCCAATGAGTCCCCACCTCTCGTCCACTGGTGGATATAAAAAAAAGGTAAAAGGGTAAAGGGGACGACTGTATACACAGGACCGGAGTGCCCATCTCTCGTTCGAAAGCGATTGGGCCAGACTTTCATCATATAATGTTGCTGTAAGGGGCTCGCTACACCTCCTCTACAGCGAGTCGTTACCTTCCGACATTGAATATGCCCGGTACCCATGTATACATATACCTGGTGGAATATGGACCACTCAAACCCAACCATTCAACAGTGAGCTGTCTCCACCAACTTCAACATATTTAGGCAGCTGCCTCATATCGCAAGAAGAAGAACCTTCGAAACAAAGGGATTCAAGTTGCCGGATTGAAAAGTGAACTGTAATCTCTTTGTATGGCTATCTGGCTCCTGTCACACCCTTTGGCACTGGATCATTACATTCCGATACATAGCTGTCCATAAAAGACAGCCGTGATGGATCCGAGATGGTATCACTCCCAGTCTTTTCACGCATTCACAGGGTGTGATACGGTTTCTTCTTTTCTTCTTTCTGCATTTGGTGGGAGGGGTAAGAAGACGGCTTGGAACACGCGGAAAGCTTTCCCCTGAAACTACCAATGCCTTTGAAGACTTTGCTCATAGCCAATACCATTAGAGTGCAACAATGTTTTTTTCCATACTCGAGGCGATTGGTAATATATACGCTTTACATCGCACAATTGATGCTTTTGGAAGTGAAATGAAGCCAGAAAAGCACTTGGTTCCACAGAAATCCAGGAGTATGAAAACATACCGCCTACAAAGGCAGCACTGGAACAGCATATCAAACGGGGTCAGCTAACAAGCCAATTGTTTGAACTCACCTCAGTCGTGATCCGAAAATTTCAATCCATCCGACTGGGGTTGGAAGAAGCACGGCGCGTATGGCCAACCCCACGTGGACCAAGCAAGCTCCAGAAGCATCCCAATTATGTTATTAATTCCGCTGCTGGCGTACATCGAAAGATGTGTAACACTGTGGGGCTAAGGCTGCTCTGAGTGAGATGTAGGGAACAAGTGTACAAACATGCTATCTGAGTACAATTCTCCGATCAAAGTGAAATTTAGGTGTGCTACTTGCGGCAAGTTACTGCAGTGGTTCACCACACCAGTGTACCTCAACCCTATAGTATTCAACGAGGCCACAGTTTGATCGATGTAATTCAGCCTATAAACCATTGCCATCAAAACAGCCCATCATTTTCTGTAAGCAATAACATTATTTACTATTATGTGTACAGTTTACCTATGAGATTATAACTCTGAGAGATGTTACGTGATATTTAAGGAGAAATTTGCCTATTATAATGGTTCACCTGAATCATGTTTTCTCAATTTTATTTTTGTTTGTGATTAAGAATTTCCATTAACGGGTATTTGAGGTTTAAGTTTATTTAATCTAACAAAATGTGAACAATAGGCATTGTCCGTGTACTTTAGCATATCTACACTTAACTAAATCACACTTTACCTACATGTTTTCTCCTTAACTATTTAGGTTGCAATAGGATTCTTATCTTCTTTCCCCTTCAGCCACAATTCTGGGAAATATGCTTGTTTGCAGATATTCAACCGAAAATCAAGCATCTTTGATTACGTGTACATTTGGGATTCAAGGCATCCTCACATATGACGTCATTGTGAGGTTATCCACGTCCCGTTGGGCTAGAATTGTGGCAATACATTGGATAGAAGAGATTTATATCTATAAATGGTATCAAAATCATCTTCATTGGTGGCTTGATATGATTTCCTAAAGGGGTTGCAGCAATCCACACCCTGTCGCTAGTTGTGTTACAACACCTAACTCCGTTAGACAAGGTTACTAACTGGAAATAAGGTATCTAGGGGTGAAGGTGTCTGACATTGTACATACAGAACTTTGTATGACAGGTCACATGTATACGAATGGCTTAGAAACGATTTAAATTTTTGTATTTAAAGATCTTAATTTTAATCGACATTTGATACGACTCACAAGCATTTCGATCAAAAACAGGTTCATTGCACCTCTACCAGTCCCCAGGGGTCGCATCTAAATTGGCTCCATGTCTGAAAACAATAGTTGGTGTAGTGTAATCCAATGGGTAATTTTCATGCTTTTATCAAAAAAATGCACAATCCTTCCATTATGAGAGTTCAGCAGTAACACTAATACCGCTTTAGGCGCTCAACCATAAAACACCATATGATCTTTCTACATTCATGTGCGGCTTAAATAACGGCGATGTTACTAGTGTTTAAAGCTTCTGTTTAATTAAGCAATGGTTAAACATATTTAACGCGTTGCTTAACGCAATTTATATTACGTCTATTTTAAGCTAACATCGCGTTTAGTTAAACAAGTTTTCTGGAATACGGGCCTCTTTTTCAGGTTTTTAAATCAGTGCTTAGCACTTGATTGTTAGGGCTCACTGTACAGAGAAAATTAAATAAAACAAAAACAAATGTCCACTGCTGGTGGTCTGTGTGGACACTGCTGGATCCCGGATCATACTAGTCTAAACCCAAACACATGTTGTGTCAGGTGCAGTGGTTGTGCTACTCAGAGAGGAGCGATTGAACTCGCCAGGGGAAGCATGGAACATAGGTCAGGTGAAATTGGAGACCTAAAAGTCAGGTGTTTACTAGAGGAATTCTCGCTATTTTTTAGTTTTAAGGAGGGGGATATGCTCACTCCTTTTATGATGACATTATTTGTATCAGACACGTGAACCAATGAATGAAGGTGGTAGTTCAGTTATGGGTGTTTTAAATATTACTCATGTGTTTTTCCAAATAGTAAAAAGCCCAATTGTTTTATGTTAACCATTCATGGTGTAGGCATGAAATGTCCGGTTGGTATTCATTCGCGAGTTTTTTCTAGGAAAAGGTATTTATAAAATACGACGGTAGCCCCCCCCCCCCTATGATGAAAATTATATATATGGACAAACGACAGTATGTAATGTGGGCATGATCATACAAAGCTCTAAAATATGTCTCAGAAAACTTGCAAACGTTACAAAAGAGAACTTCTGTCTCTAATACTCAAAAGAAACACTTTTACTTGCTGGAACTCAGAAACCTACCTAGGTTCACTTATGGAAAAATCTTATGCCACTATGCTTTATTTGAGAAAACATAACCGCGTGTATCGGCCCTATGGGCCTGTGGGGTAACAGGCCATAGCAGTCAAAATATTGCTAAAGGTCAGGATCCCTTATGATCAATGCATCGAGACAAGCTACAAGATTGGTGGTGAAAATGCACTAAGAGTTGTGAGGCCAATGAGGCAAGGTGACCCATTTGGTTATTAATCCGTTGCACCGAACTAGATAATTAGTGTCAATACTCCAAAAGGGGGATTAAGAAACCTAGAAAGGTGACGAATAACTTTGAAGGTGTGCAAGCCAAAAACACAACTCCGTGTCGATTTCTTGTCCAGTGTGCAACCTAAAACATTGGTATAAAACCACTCGGGAGTGCTTTCTATTACCAATTACTTTGATTAACACAAGGTGCACTTTTTAGGCTTGTTTCATTTCGAGTCGGGTCAAAACCTGTAAAGGTAACATGCCAAAATCTCAGCTTCGACGAGATGCAAACATATGCCCTTTAACACATATCCGACAAAAAAACTCACTAACAAACTCAATGGCCTGAGGACGAGAAAATGTACCTTAGTCTAAAAGATGCGATGACATAATCGCTACCACCACTCCCATGGGTACGCAAGCGCGCCACTTGCAATCCCTGCTCATGGGAATGGATGCGCGGAGCCCGGGTTCGGAATCCCGCTATAGATGTCCCAATCTTCTCAGGTCTTATCCCTTTACCCCTTCCTCCTTGCAGGGGAGAGGAAGCTAGAACCAAAACACTGTTAGGGTTAGGTAAAATAATTTAATCAACGGAATAAAATGTTTCATGGCAGCTCGTTTAGCGAGAAATACCGAAATATAGGGCGCATTAAAGCGTATTCAGGGAGGCATTTGCCACCTGCAACCCTGCTATGGGACCTTAAATGCTATTTTCCTCTTTTTTTATTTTAAAAATATGTTCGTCTAGCTGATATCCAAAGCACAACGCTATCGGTAATGGAGCGTATTGTCTATGCTAAATCCTATAATCGATAAAACGGAATGATCTTCCGATCATGACTTATCAACAGCGGGTCTTAAAGCATATTAGATATTTTTTGAAGAGCGCCCCCATTTTCAAAATTGATATTGTTGCCAGTTACGTTGGTAATTGTTAGGAAACTATACCTGCGCCCGCGAATGCTAAAAAATGCGTATTTATCACAAAAATAATCGATTTTGTATATACGATTGGGGATTCCAGATTGGACTTAACGGAGCGATGGAATTCTAAGTTTATGACCGTCCATGAGGAAATAGTGTCACCTCTAGAACAATAACTTCTACTTGACTTGCCTGAACAAACTATTAAAACAATAATGGATGCATAGACACGTAAATGGCGTATTTCCCGGGTATTTCACATTGGAAGGCCGTTCCAGCAGCCCGGTTTTTTTTGTTGTTTTGCATTTATTATCGGGGATCCCCGGTATTAATTATTCTCGTACAAAATTCCTTGTTGTGGACACATAGACATTTCCAGCTTAAACCATTGACAGTATAGTTAATAGCCAGTTACCAATGCAAACCGTGGTAAAAATCTCCAACTTTTGAAAAATTAGGGGCGCTCTTCAAAAAAAAAAGCTAATATTGCTGTAAACAACTTGCTTACCGGACCTTTCCTTAAATCCACCGCTGAAAAGAGGACAGTAGGTAATTTCCAAAAATGCAAACATTCAAACACACTTACACTACACGAAACACCCACGCCGGATGGGAAGTGCAAGCTTTAATGGTTCATTTGCCCATTTCACATGAACCATGGAGAGAGTGGTAGTCAGGTCTTATCACTATCTGTATACAAATAAATCCAAAATTAGTCCCGATAAATCCTATCAAGTGGTCCCACTGAGATTCGAGTGGGGCCTTTTGCTCTAGAGGTAAGCTTGCAAACCGCTAGACCACACCACCTAATGGTGTCTCTGGTCTGTGTGTGGGCACCTTTTCACAGAACTTCAGTGATAGATTGGAGGAGAGTTCAGGGAAAAATCTTCATGTTTCCTTCAATAGGGAATTTCCCAGTCATGATGGGAGTAGACCTAACTATTCAGGAAAGGCTTACCGCATTGCAGTTACTGAAACTTAGGCTGTTTCAAGTTCCAAAAGGTTGGTCTTTGACTACAAGCTTTTGAATAATTTTTTACCTAAACTTTAGTTCACTTGTGCAAAGAAGTAGATTAAATGGTTCCAGGCTTTTGCATGTAACTTGCCAGAACATCCTATTTCTTAATATTGTTTGTGGTCTTCCGCGTTGTGGGTGGTGTTCTTTTCTTCAGAGATCCCACCATTCTGCATGCAAGTTCAGAGTGTAAATCTTTTTTAAGAAAATCATGCTTAATTGGTCTGATATTACCCTATTACCAAGTTCATTTTATAAGTTGTGGGCATATCTGTAGGATATGGGGCCTACTGTGTTATTTATTTATATTATGGTATATTAATCATGAACTTCTTTGTATGCTAATGTACTCTTTGTCTATTAATGTAAATGGCTGCCAGCTTGAGCCCCAATGTATTTTTCTGTGAGGGATGAGTGAGCACCTGTGTCTTGGGTTTCTTAGCTCATCTGAGTTACTTTATTCTTACAATACTTGCTACGCACTTTGTTGTTGCAGTTTATTTCTATTTATCACGTACAAACGTTTGTTTGGTCAAATAGATGTAGGTGTGTAGGCCATATCTGTGCATTTTCATGTATGTATGGTCATATTGTAGGTTGAGTGCGCGTGTGTACAATGTGTAGGGGGTATGCCTTCGCATATGTCATTAAAGCCATCTATCAGCGTTTCTCGCGATGTAAAAGGTCGTGCCCCCGATTTTTAGAATTGTCATTTTTGGCACAGTTTATGTTGGTACTTGTTGTAGTAAAAGACCTGTGGGTGGCCACGTTATGCTTAGCCACCCACAGGTCTTTTACTACAACAAGTACCAACATAAACTGTGCCAAAAATGACAATTCTAAAAATCGGGGGCACGACCTTTTACATCGCGAGAAACGCTGATAGATGGCTTTAATGACATATGCGAAGGCATACCCCCTACACATTGTACACACGCGCACTCAACCTACAATATGACCATACATACATGAAAATGCACAGATATGGCCTACACACCTACATCTATTTGACCAAACAAACGTTTGTACGTGATAAATAGAAATAAACTGCAACAACAAAGTGCGTAGCAAGTATTGTAAGAATAAAGTAACTCAGATGAGCTAAGAAACCCAAGACACAGGTGCTCACTCATCCCTCACAGAAAAATACATTGGGGCTCAAGCTGGCAGCCATTTACATTAATAGACAAAGAGTACATTAGCATACAAAGAAGTTCATGATTAATATACCATAATATAAATAAATAACACAGTAGGCCCCATATCCTACAGATATGCCCACAACTTATAAAATGAACTTGGTAATAGGGTAATATCAGACCAATTAAGCATGATTTTCTTAAAAAAGATTTACACTCTGAACTTGCATGCAGAATGGTGGGATCTCTGAAGAAAAGAACACCACCCACAACGCGGAAGACCACAAACAATATTAAGAAATAGGATGTTCTGGCAAGTTACATGCAAAAGCCTGGAACCATTTAATCTACTTCTTTGCACAAGTGAACTAAAGTTTAGGTAAAAAATTATTCAAAAGCTTGTAGTCAAAGACCAACCTTTTGGAACTTGAAACAGCCTAAGTTTCAGTAACTGCAATGCGGTAAGCCTTTCCTGAATAGTTAGGTCTACTCCCATCATGACTGGGAAATTCCCTATTGAAGGAAACATGAAGATTTTTCCCTGAACTCTCCTCCAATCTATCACTGAAGTTCTGTGAAAAGGTGCCCACACACAGACCAGAGACACCATTAGGTGGTGTGGTCTAGCGGTTTGCAAGCTTACCTCTAGAGCAAAAGGCCCCACTCGAATCTCAGTGGGACCACTTGATAGGATTTATCGGGACTAATTTTGGATTTATTTGTATACAGATAGTGATAAGACCTGACTACCACTCTCTCCATGGTTCATGTGAAATGGGCAAATGAACCATTAAAGCTTGCACTTCCCATCCGGCGTGGGTGTTTCGTGTAGTGTAAGTGTGTTTGAATGTTTGCATTTTTGGAAATTACCTACTGTCCTCTTTTCAGCGGTGGATTTAAGGAAAGGTCCGGTAAGCAAGTTGTTTACAGCAATATTAGCTTTTTTTTTTGAAGAGCGCCCCTAATTTTTCAAAAGTTGGAGATTTTTACCACGGTTTGCATTGGTAACTGGCTATTAACTATACTGTCAATGGTTTAAGCTGGAAATGTCTATGTGTCCACAACAAGGAATTTTGTACGAGAATAATTAATACCGGGGATCCCCGATAATAAATGCAAAACAACAAAAAAAACCGGGCTGCTGGAACGGCCTTCCAATGTGAAATACCCGGGAAATACGCCATTTACGTGTCTATGCATCCATTATTGTTTTAATAGTTTGTTCAGGCAAGTCAAGTAGAAGTTATTGTTCTAGAGGTGACACTATTTCCTCATGGACGGTCATAAACTTAGAATTCCATCGCTCCGTTAAGTCCAATCTGGAATCCCCAATCGTATATACAAAATCGATTATTTTTGTGATAAATACGCATTTTTAGCATTCGCGGGCGCAGGTATAGTTTCCTAACAATTACCAACGTAACTGGCAACAATATCAATTTTGAAAATGGGGGCGCTCTTCAAAAAATATCTAATATGCTTTAAGACCCGCTGTTGATAAGTCATGATCGGAAGATCATTCCGTTTTATCGATTATAGGATTTAGCATAGACAATACGCTCCATTACCGATAGCGTTGTGCTTTGGATATCAGCTAGACGAACATATTTTTAAAATAAAAAAAGAGGAAAATAGCATTTAAGGTCCCATAGCAGGGTTGCAGGTGGCAAATGCCTCCCTGAATACGCTTTAATGCGCCCTATATTTCGGTATTTCTCGCTAAACGAGCTGCCATGAAACATTTTATTCCGTTGATTAAATTATTTTACCTAACCCTAACAGTGTTTTGGTTCTAGCTTCCTCTCCCCTGCAAGGAGGAAGGGGTAAAGGGATAAGACCTGAGAAGATTGGGACATCTATAGCGGGATTCCGAACCCGGGCTCCGCGCATCCATTCCCATGAGCAGGGATTGCAAGTGGCGCGCTTGCGTACCCATGGGAGTGGTGGTAGCGATTATGTCATCGCATCTTTTAGACTAAGGTACATTTTCTCGTCCTCAGGCCATTGAGTTTGTTAGTGAGTTTTTTTGTCGGATATGTGTTAAAGGGCATATGTTTGCATCTCGTCGAAGCTGAGATTTTGGCATGTTACCTTTACAGGTTTTGACCCGACTCGAAATGAAACAAGCCTAAAAAGTGCACCTTGTGTTAATCAAAGTAATTGGTAATAGAAAGCACTCCCGAGTGGTTTTATACCAATGTTTTAGGTTGCACACTGGACAAGAAATCGACACGGAGTTGTGTTTTTGGCTTGCACACCTTCAAAGTTATTCGTCACCTTTCTAGGTTTCTTAATCCCCCTTTTGGAGTATTGACACTAATTATCTAGTTCGGTGCAACGGATTAATAACCAAATGGGTCACCTTGCCTCATTGGCCTCACAACTCTTAGTGCATTTTCACCACCAATCTTGTAGCTTGTCTCGATGCATTGATCATAAGGGATCCTGACCTTTAGCAATATTTTGACTGCTATGGCCTGTTACCCCACAGGCCCATAGGGCCGATACACGCGGTTATGTTTTCTCAAATAAAGCATAGTGGCATAAGATTTTTCCATAAGTGAACCTAGGTAGGTTTCTGAGTTCCAGCAAGTAAAAGTGTTTCTTTTGAGTATTAGAGACAGAAGTTCTCTTTTGTAACGTTTGCAAGTTTTCTGAGACATATTTTAGAGCTTTGTATGATCATGCCCACATTACATACTGTCGTTTGTCCATATATATAATTTTCATCATAGGGGGGGGGGGGCTACCGTCGTATTTTATAAATACCTTTTCCTAGAAAAAACTCGCGAATGAATACCAACCGGACATTTCATGCCTACACCATGAATGGTTAACATAAAACAATTGGGCTTTTTACTATTTGGAAAAACACATGAGTAATATTTAAAACACCCATAACTGAACTACCACCTTCATTCATTGGTTCACGTGTCTG